>JAXQKB010000177.1:0-55221 GCA_037042295.1 Irpex sp. Y119-03 | reverse complement strand
CCGACGGTTTAAGTGAGGGCGCAACCAAGCTTACCACGTTCGGGGTTCATAAGCGTAGTGCGAGCCATATTCATGATCAGCAGTGTACTAGATAGTAGAGATTAAATTGGAGGATGATCATGCTTTATTCGATAGCGGGGAGCTTTCATGTGATGCGTCAAAATGTAGCCCCCCGCGCGAATAGATACAGTACTGCAGTGGTTCGCTTGCCTCAGCCGAATAGCGGCCGCCTGAGATAGCCTGAGTAGTGGGACACCTCCCATATCCGGGACATTTTCGCCTCGAACCTCCAGGCCATCGACCTAAATCCGGGACAATTCGGCACCTAAGATCGCAGTCAAAATGGCCTTAAATCCGGGATTTTCGACATTTTTGCGGCCTGCGGCGCCCTCAAATCCGGGACTTTTGGCATATGGGCGCTTGGTGTATTATCGGGGGTCCTGAGAGAGTTCTCTTGTATTGATGCATCACGCTGATAGGGAAAACATGCCTTCTCGCCTATGCCATCCTAAGTCGCCTAAGCGAGAAGAAAGCTGTCGCAGTGCATCTCGCTGCTGATAGATACGCGAACTGCACTGAGGGTCACCGGTGGGGTCATCGTCTACAGTGGCAATGACGAAGGCGTGGCAATACCAAGGAATTCCTGGGCTCTCTCGGACGCCACGCACCATGTACAAGAACCATGCGAGGCGTTCTTTAGATCGTCTGCGGTGGTTATCCATGCAGCTTCTCCTCATTTGGAACAGTGGGAGCATTGAAAGAAAAAACAAAGGGCCAAGTTGTATGTAATGGATATATGGAATGAGACTGAACTTGGTACTCTCCTGAAAGCGTCCGTTACCGCCATAGTCTGAAAACTGTACCTACTTAATCTCTCTCGGGCAGCACTGTCCTCGAGCTCGACGTGTCATCCGGGTTATCTATCGCGAGTACGTACGGACCATGTGCCCGAACTGTTGTTCTGCTCACCTCGGACGCAGATAAAGAATGTTATCACCAGGAGCGGTTCGAGAAGGCACTCAATAAGTTCGCCGAGTCCCGTACGTACTACTTCGCAGAAGTTCGTGAGCTCTACATCGTCGATAACCTTCCTGCATATATGCTCTTCTAAATTCAGCCCAAAGCCACACATACACGAGGGACAAGTCAAGCTTATCTCCCTGTTAACGCCCTTCGAGGACAGTCGTCCAGAGATCGCCGTAAAGATATTTCATCGCCGACCTGGCTAAACACTCCTACGCCCGTACGGCCGCTCACTGGATGTTCCGCTCATAAGGTGTAGATAGCATAGGAATACGTTCTGAAACTCACACAATGGATACACGATATCGTGAGTAGTCCGGCATGAACATACAGTGTTGGTGGCACGTTCTTTCCGGATACGACGAAGGAGTTGTCTGCCTAGGTCATATTCACGGCGTTCAACAAGGGCAGAAAGCCCGGTCGTCGGTCGAGAGCTCGAGTGCGATATAGCAGGTCATTGAGAGCTACGCACATACGTAACACCGGGATATTTGACGCACTTGTATACAAGGAAAGTCTGAGCGTTGTGGCGCGGGAGATCGATCTGCATGAAGCTCTGGACTCACCGGTTGCATAGATTTCGAACTTCAAAGTTTGAACCTAGCTCTACGAATTTGAATGAAGAGGCAACTTACGTGTTTGATTTCACTTGGCTGTAATGCAAAGTACTGTGCATCGCTAGGGGTTGCTGAAATTTACCTACCGAATTGCCACCGTCAAGGTTCTAGGTTCGTCGAGTGAAAAAGGGTGCGAACCATTATGCAACGAGCCGTCCTTCGTGGTTGCAACCACGTATCGCAACTCCAATTTCACCGAGGATGCAGGGGCCCCTCATAATGTCTCTGATACTTCTGTGAATTGACCTGCGTTCCGCCCATGAGCGAAACTGAATATCAAGAATACGCGTGACTCACCGAGTGACATGGTCAGCCTGAGCCCGTTCATAGTCAGTAAAGCACAGTGAATACACAGTATTCACGACCGGACCGTTCGCGTGAGCTAGAAACCTATCAGTCAATTGAAGAGGCCAAATTGCGGAATCACTCAAAATCAAGAAGCTCACACTTCAATTGGATCTTGAGAAGTCGTCACGCAGCCACGGTCATGAGTCGCACAATCGGTGCATCGCACCAAAGAGGAACAGGACCTACTTACTGTCAGAAATAGCCTATGGTCATTTGCCTGCCCACCTCAAGATGGAAGGACCGGGGTAGATACACCACGACATTCGTGGTAAATCTGCCATGGACCTATCCAACTCAAGCTGCGCGTGCTGCTGGTGCTGGTGGAGATTTGTCACTGGGGATGCTCGTATATGGGCACGGCGAGTCGGCAGCTGTTCTGAGAAGCTCCTGGCTGGTGAATGGGCTTCCCACCTGTCTCCCATTGCGGGATCAGGTTCCGTTCGTAGCTCCCATGTCCTAGGCACAGGATCATCGGGAAAGTAGCACGAGATATCCCTCGCAATAGAGCTTGGGACGCAGCTGACCGTAGCGCGTGAATCAGCCATGCCAGGGTGTATTCGCGCAATGCAGGCTTCAGTTCCTGCGCGACGACATCCTTGATTTTCGAAGTGATACCGGAAGAATACGAGCAGTGGAGATGTGGATTCTGATGCTCATTGTGAGATAATACACACCATCGAGAGTTATCTGGAAACATGAGTGACGCACCGGTGGTAATCAGCCAAGGCGAGGCTGGCAGGAACCGGTGGTGAATTATGGCCACTGTTGGTGACATGACGAAAAATTTTCACCTCACGACACGCGAGACGCCACATCCCTGCGATGTTTGTATAGACCGTGCTGTTCGAGCCGTTTCTTATGATTCCGGCCGGCGACCTGACGAGACTGCCGCAGGCATCGTCAACACGTCGAGGAAACGTTGCGGTTTAGTCACTTTTGGTGAAATTTTGGTACGAATGGGCGCGGTTGGGAACGGGCGGCCTAGCGAAGTGGCTGAAAATGTGTTAGTAATCTCGGCCGACATTCCTGTCGACGACGTTGAAGTAGTTGAGCTCGTAGATATGGGAGTATAGGTCGAACAAAAGCAAGAGGAGGATGGAGGAGAGGAGAAGCTAGGGTTAAGGTTACGATGATGACGGCGCTGTCAACGAGTGTTACCGCGTCTCGCCTGTTTGTCTCGACTCTCATCTGCTGCTCGTCGTTCGTCCAGAGCCTACTCGACATGCACGCGGCCGAACGCAACAACATGTATAAAGAACAAGTCGAAAGGGACATGATGCACGTTGACGCCAAGCATAAACCGTTCCGGTAGTACCCACAGCAATGGATCATTTCGCCAGCTTTACAAGCTTCCAACTGCCATCTGTTCTCCCGACCTTTCCTCGTGAAACAAAGTCATTCTTGGGGATCACCGTCTCCCAACTGCCCCTCGCGTATATAAACCCACACCACCTGCTCTCGCTCGTCAACAACAACCAGCAACATCCACCCAGCCCGTAAGTTTCGTCCTCCTGCGCCTCAGCTACTCTCATTGACCCTTCTATCTACCACAGCCTTACATAGCTATGGCAGGTGCCACAGACCTCCCCAATGAGCTGCTGCTCATGATATTTCCCCTGCTGCCGCTTCAAGCACTCATCGCAGCCCGTGCCGTCAGCCATAAGTGGCGGCATCTCGCTCCCCTATCTGATATCCACCCAACCCGCCGCAAGCTCCTCAGCCTCTACGACCAATTTGTCACATCCCCCGCCTTTCATGTCACTCGACCTATCATAGAACCCCACCTCTGCTCCTTTGACCGCAATGCCTACGTCTCTGCTCTCCCTGAAGCCACACCAGAGGACTTCAGGATGTGGCTCCTCGAGTGGCCATCCCGTGCCGCGATAGCCTGTCTCTGGCCAGGTCTCGACTCGAAGTTCAATATGAGCGAGGACATCTTTATCTCGAGACGCGACAAACGTAACCTGCTCGTCCCTAGACCACAGGTGCGCAGACACGATCTGGCGTTATTCGGCGGACACGCATACGTGAGTGCACTTGAGATCCTCGACGAAGGCAATGGATGGAAGCACTGGGTGATTTTGGAGGGAGAGCATAACGGCAAAGACCTTCGTGGACATGTCTACTCCAAAGTTCGTGGCGAGGACGGTGAAGATGGGTACGGCGAATTCCTCGAGGCGGACGGGTGGCTTCGCTATCTTCAGGCGGAGGTATCGAATGAACAGTCGCTGTTGGAGGAGTTTGGTCTGTATTGTCCGTGCCAGTCGTGCCAGGGCCGCAGCGTACAGCTAGCATATTAGTTTGGAAATTTTGGATCAAAAGGCGAACAGTGAGTACCGGTGATTCTGGTACCCACGAATTTCTCTTATGTTTTTGGATTTTAGTGGCACTGCCGTTCGTTGTTATCACATAGGACTCATACCCTGGACTTGATTCTGCAGTACGATACGACATCATCATTCTCACGAGTAATTTATGCTTATGACGTAGCTTCCAAATTTCACTTATCTTCCCTCTCGTCTCGCCTGCGTCGCTCAAAGAGGATCTTAGGCATGCTTGAATGGCCATATACCGTGCAATTCTCAGACAATGTAGCGCCCATCCGTTCGCGCCTTGGAGCAATTGAAGACCGTGTTCGTGTTTATTGATCCTCATAGAAGACTAACAAACGAAGCTCGATAGACTCCCTCAACGGAACACCCTCAGGCTTAGTGATATCGTCAAACGCCGTATGGGGAGTGAGAATAGCAGTCTTTCCGTCGTTTCTGGAGTCGAAGCTGGCACACAAAAGAAAGACGCATCGTGAGTGCAGCCCGCTATCCACATTATCACCCCTGAATGTCTCACCACTTGATCAAGGCAAACTCGTCCGGTTCCATTCCCTTCAAGTACTTCCATCTATGGCCGGTATTGAACTTGACACTGAGAGTCTCGCCCTTCTTATCAGGGTAGACGAGGTCAGTGGGAATCAAGTCCTTCTGGACGTCGATGCTCCTGAAGTCGCAGAACGCGAGCGGCCAGTCCCACGCGGTGTGTTTGATTGGACGCCAGAGGTTGATTATCTGGAAGCGATGCTTCAGTAGCTCGGGCACGTCTTCAGCTGGTAGATGACGATGGACGCGAGCCACTGAAGATGCGGCGGTTTGGTCAACATGAACCCACGTCACTGGCTGCCGTGTGTCGGGACTATCATCGAGCTGGTCTGGGCGACGTCGGCGGATAGCTGGAGAGGCGAGAGCAAGGGGAGTGAGGGGATGCCGTAGATTGGATGTTCAGTCTAGTGATGCATACGGTGAGAAGAGAAGGGGATGCTTACTGTGGTCAAACGGCTGGATCCGGCTCGCACCGGTGAGCCTCTTTACTAACTCGACGCTCTCAGGGTAGTACTCTCTGAGTATCTCCTCGTCGTTGACAAACGAGGTGTACATCTGAGGATGCCGGAAGAGCTGGAAACCTGCGTTGTCGAGAGTGTATTCTCCCTCTTTGCCACGTATGTTCTCTATCTCGAGCTCATGCGGTTCCTTTTCCCAGTTCTGACCGCGACGTCCAGAAGAGGGATCGACGTTGATGTCGATGTATGGCTTGGAACCATCGGCGGGGGGCGTAAAGTAGTTGAGGATGGCAATGACAGTAGAGGAAGAAGACATCATGCCCGTTGTTGAATGCGGCGCAAGGTGTGACATCGGTAGTCATGAGATATGCCAGGTATGTTGGCAAATACGGCTACTTATCCCTCATGTCCTTATTGATGTTTATCCTTGTCTGTAGATATTTTTACATGGCGTGCTTCTGAGGCTACAAATTGCCACAATTCTCCACCACCGGGCACACCAGGATCGGCACTCCGAGCAGACTGACTAAGATGCTTGTCTTCACACACCCAGGGCGTGTCCTGCGAACGTACGTGACCACTTTGTGAGAACGACGATGGATCGGCTCATATTTTCTGCAGTTTGTGCAGTGCCTGTAAATTTAGTAGAGGCTCTAGCAGCAGTTATTGCTTTACTGATGATTGACTGGAACAAAACGTTAGTAGTGTGCCAGTGTATGACACGCTTGAGCGCTCACTGCAGTCAGATCCCTGATCAGGAAATGATCGCCACCGGACGTCCAAGCAGGCTCGCCACGACGGTTGGGATGCAGACTCTGTATGCTGTTTTTGTTCACTCTCGTCGTAGTATTCATGCTCACCCTTTCATATCTCGTCAGTCGGTGGTTGCTGAACGGCATGTAAACTCAATAGTGTGCCTTCACGCACGAACAAGAACAACGACTGCCAGTGGCTACTACCATCACCGCCTTAACACTGCAGCTACTACTGCAGCACTTTGGGTGGGTGAAGTGGCGACACAACAAGACATAGCATCTCCATTATACTTTTCTAACAATCGAGCAGTACATACGTACGGGGTTGTGGCGAGTTCCTTGTTGGCTAACGGCAGTCCAACTTCATCTGAGTGGCGTATAAAGGCGAAATAGTGGTTAGAGCGTGTTGTCTCTCTTGTATCTCCCTCTGCCGTCCACTCATATCATCACACTCACACTATTTTCCCCTTGCTAATCCCACAGCGAACGCGATTACATGTTGTCGAGGCTGATCAAACGCGTTCGGGCTGCCTTGAAAAAGGTTGCCTCGAAGACGGCCAAATGCACCTCTCGTTCAACTCCTTCTGTTCCTACTGCTACCGAATCGAACTCGCCATGCGAGCCTAGCCTGGACGATGCGCCGCAGGAATCTTTGCCAAGTATAAGCGAGACGTCTTCTACTGGTAGCGCTGTCGTTAAAAATACCGCTGCAACTACCGATGCTCAGGCTGCTCCATTGCGTGCGGTCAGTTGTGTTTCATCGTGCTTTCAAACTCATATTTGCCACCCCTCATACAAACTATCTGTGCAGCATCAGGAGTCCAACGAATTCCATCATGGGGAACCTGAGCCGTCAGATGTTGTGCCCTATCGCTCTCCTGACAGTATTGCAACCTACTTATTCCCCTACAAAGGCGAAACGGTGCGTTAGAGAGTAACGCCTCCCTCGTATTTCCCTCTGTCGTCCACTTATACTATTGCTCCCACATCACTTGTCTCTCTTGCCAATTCCACAGCCAACTCGATACTTGTTGTCGAGGCTGGTCAAGCGCATTTGGGCCGCATTGAAGAAGGTCGCGACCAAATACACCTCGCGTTCAACTCCTCCGATCCCCACTACTACCGAGCCGGTCTCACCATGTGAGGGTAATCTGAACGATACACCACACGAATGCTCGCCAAGTCTTACCAAGACTTCCTCTACCGGTAATGTCGTCATTGATAGTACCGCTGCATGCACAGCTTCTCAGGCTGCCCCATCACCCGAGGTCAGTTGGTTTTGAGTACCTTCGCACCTTCAAACTCATATACGCCATCACTTATACAAACTATCTGTGCAGCATAGGGCGTGCGACGTATCCCATCTAGTGAAGCTTGAGCCATCTGACGCTGTGGCCCATGGTTCTCCTGGAGGCGTCACGACCTATCTATCCCCCTGCCCACGCGACACGCCGACATCGCTCTCCCCTGCTAGCTTCAGTGCTGCTACCTGTAGCGACACGTCCACAAATGACTACGACCATGAAAGAGCACGAGCTAACTGGTGCAGGTTGAAGGTCGCCGTCCGCGTCGCTCGAGCCTCTCGCCTGCCACCACAAGATGTGGCTGCGATATATGCCCCCAAACCAGCCAAGATATTGACCCCATCCGACTGCAATACCTCACAGGTGGATGTGCACATGCAAGGCAGCATGCTTTCGTCCCTCTTGGCTTTTCGTGCAGAGAATTCTCGGTATCTAGGTCCTATCACAGTCCACACTCCCCAAATCAGGTTGGACTCGAATACAGAGGGAGTCGACGGCCAGGTCAATAGCTCTGCCTTCCCTTCGCCCAACTATGACGAGAAGCCCCGGGTTATCGCTGACACTGTCCACGACCTCTACTTCGTGATCGACGGCACTCTCGGCAGCGGCGCGTTCGGGACCGTCATGAAGGCTCGTTTGGTTCTCGACTACAAGCCTTCCATTGTCCCGCTGGACGTACAGCTTGCTTCTCTGCCTACTACCCGCACGGTGAAATGCGCGATCAAGGTCATGCAAAAGGATCAGGTCTACCAGTATGACAGCGGCAGATTCGGGGTAAGGCAGGAGGAAAAGGCGTTACGGAGGGTGACCCATAGTGGGTGGAAGTTCTTGACGGCTGTGTGGGCGATGTGGGATGACCATAAGAACATATACTTTGCTATGGTAAGCCTCCTGTTCCAGATGATAAATACGGCCATGAGTCGCTTAGATACAGATTTGCTTCCCTGCAGCCGCTTTACCATGGAGAGCTCACGTGGTATACGATGTCGCCTTTGCTTAGGGACCCTAAACGATTGCAGGTGCTCATAGCTGAACTGGTGGGTTGCTTATCACTCCTAGAATGTGATAGTTCATCATCGCTTAATATGTATACGACAGATCATCGCAGTGTCCAATCTCCATGGACTAGGAGTAATGCACCGTGACATCAAGCCCTCCAACGTCCTCGTTTCTTCCGATGGACACATCGCTCTTGCCGACTTCGGCATGGCATACGTTCATCCTACCGTCACTCCTCTCTATGCCACACCTACCATCGAATGTCAAGGAGCTCGCGAAGACGTGGTGCTGAGAGACTCATGTGGCGGCACTGACACCTACTTGGCGCCAGAGATCATACAGAGTGTAACCAACCCCGGCCAGGAGTATACGTGCAAAATCGATGTATGGGCCATTGGTTTGGTTATATACGAGATGGCGCTAGGGCTGGATCGACCGTGGTTTGGTGAGCCAGAGGAGATGCGTGCCCAACGCATGGGGAATATGTTTGCTCTTATCACGGAAGAAGAAGCTGTAGAGGAGTACATGAAGGTCAAGGAGGGGATATGGAAGAGAGTAACGGATGCCGAGTTTGACTGGGCAAAGGTAGAGCAAGTTGATGAGAAGTTGGCTAACTTATTGAAGAAGGTAAACACTCATTTATTGGGCCTGTCCAATGTGCGTACAGTGTTGATGGCCTGGTCGCAGATGCTCGATCCCAATCCCAGCAGACGCATCTCAACGGCGCAGGCTCTTCAGCATGTATACTTTGACGATATCAACTTCGACGAATTAGACGACTCAGCTCCCGGTTAGTTCACTTCAATGATCTCCCTGCATTGTATCGTTGACGAGCTTTTTATTGCCAACTTTGTGATTCGTCTCTCAGGTCCACTCAGTAGTCCACCGGAACCCTCCTGCAAATTCAACACAAGTCTCACCTTCCGAAGCTTCTACAACTGGGAGCGCGACAAGAACGGGGACGTTATCGCGCCGAAAAATGTGAAACATCAGAAGGAGCAGGATCGCAGGCATCCGAACGCGCATCTATACCTTTGTCAAGGATTGGAAGAATACTTGGCTGCGACTCATGCAGGTGTACTTAGTGATGATACTACGGTGGGTGTCGGTCACTGGCAGACTAAGCAAGCAAAATTCGAGTACGTAAATGAGATGCGACACAAAGACTTGGACGAGGAGGAACAAGACGGATCAGAATCTGACTGTGAAGGGGAGCAGCCGGAGGATGATGCCATGGAGCTTCTGAAGTTCTTCCAGAGTTTGCAATCCAAATACGGTGTGGGTGTGCCCCTCTCCGAGTTTTGAAGCTGCTCTTCAAGAGCACGATCACCCAGGTTCCGTCATACCGTTCCTCTTCTCATTTTGCACGTGTATTATATCTTGAACGTATCTTACAGTAATCATCGTCGTTATTAGCTAGAGCCCACACTTATATAGGCCACATGAGGCAGAACCCGTAGGAGCGTTTATGTCTGTTTCAAGCAATACACAACATCCAGCAACTCTTTCAAGGATGTGGGACAGAGATATGAGTATCTGTATATACACGCGGGAGTCCAAATCAGCCCGCTCGATATCCACTCTGTGCGAACATTCTTTCAATGCACGCCATTAAGCCGTATATTTAATTGCGCGACGAGGCCGTAAGCCTTCTCGCCTTGGGTGGCCCGCACCTTCATCTTCGATACGAATCTTCCTCGGTGCATGGCGGCGTGTGTGAGCTCGCGTCTCCTTTCCCGGCTTTGAGCATGCAGCTTCCGGTGGATGGGCAACTACTGCCTTCCGCGACGATGATCTGGTCATCCTATTCGTTGATTCAGACTTCGTCGTTCTCGACTTCTTCGACCGGGGTGCGGGGATAGCGTCAGTGTTGTTCGAGTTCGGGGAGGTGGGAGACATCTCCGCAAGGGTACGCTTGAGGCGCGTGGGACTGCCAAAGTGCATGGTGATAGGGGACAGAGGTGAGCGGGGTGGCGGGGAAGATTTCGACAATGCAGCGCTCGGAGCTATGGTAGGCTGGCATTCGGCCCCCACGTCGGTATCATTTTTAGTCGTAAAATCTTCATGGACGCAGCTGTTGTAGTCTGCTTTCACGCTCTCCTTTCGGCTGAGGACGTCCGTGCTCTCTAATTCTCGAGTAGTATCGACTTCTGGCCCCACAAGGAGGATCCGATGTAACTTCGCGAGTGCATTTTTGATGGGTTCCAGTTCCAGAGGTTCATCTATACAATTCTTTGCCATTTTGTCGTCGCTTTCCCAGCCAGCTTGGTCGATGGCGTTTTCGAAAAGCTTTAACCAAGTGGACGGTCTGGACACTTTCTCGCGAAGTTCATCGAGCCGCTGGCGAATGATCCGGGGGTCTTTGGTCGTATCTTTGTCAGAAACGTCTTCGCCTAAGTCCTCCTTCACGTTAGGTTGCGCCTCTTTGGTATCTGAGGTCGAGTCGCGGTAGGTAGCCCGAAAGTCCGAGGGTTTCAAGATAAAGCACAAATGATAGTAATCTCTCCAGAGCCTTGCCATATTACCGAGAAGAGTATTGAGTGGACGGCTCGCGAAGGTTAAAGTTGTCCCGAAGCTCTCGAGAAGGAAGTACTTTTTATCGCCACCGACTTGGGCATTAGTGCCATCCTCCAGCGTCTCTGTATAGCTCTCGTAAAATATGTTTGATGGCAGATGATCAGTTTCATGACGGTAGTACTTGATAGACCCGTATAGCAAAGACCAGAACAGGGCCTCGAAGTCGTCCAGTAATCTGTGCGGCTTCTTAGGATCTTTGAGTAGCGCAATTGACATAGACAGCCAGGTACCCTGCTGAGTGATTAGCATAAAGACATCTAGTAGGATCATCGAATTGACTACGTACTATGCGCGAGGGCGGTCCCTCACCTGAATCAGCATCGACTGCGCCGGCAAGTTCCCAATCGGCCAAAACACCGGAGACCTTGCCGTCGATTATTTTCATCATGACATTATACCAACTAATATCACGATGAAGTAGAGCACAATTCTCGTGCGCCGATACTATTGCTATAAACCACAGACGCAGTTTGTCAGCTTACATTAAACCTTCTTTCATCAACACGAACCTCTGAGACAGTCACGAAAAGCAATGACGGCTTGTTTAGAGTTGACGGCCGACTGGATGGGATACGCCAAGGGCTGAAGTAGTCGATGGTGTTGATGTTCTTTAGGTTCACTGTGGGCTACGTCCAACGTGAGCAACTTCGTCCAATCCGAACAGCGTGTGGAGTCACTCTTCCCATTCACGGTCACGTCGCCACCAGAAAGAATTTCGGGTACGAAGCAGACACCAGCCTCGGAAAGCTTGTGATAGACAGTTCTCTCTGCGGTCAGATCGGCACGTACGACTCGCCAGGTATCTTTGAGGAAGATGAGCTCGGCGCGAGCGATGTGATAGGCAACGTATCCACGAGTGGCGCGACTAATAACAAGTGGATGAAGGAAGAAGGGCGCCTGAATAAGAACTTGGGCAGACTCCTTCGTAACATCGTCTCTCACTGTGACCTTGGAAATAGGGTACTCGTCGTTGAGCGTGTCTTCCGCGTGAGGTAGTATAATCTGTGAGCTTGCCGGATTTATCATGTCCTGTAGGAATTGCTTCATAGCTTCACGAAACGTCCTCTTCTCCGCGGCGGACGCAGTTGTGACACTGGAGTCGAAGCCTCGTTTAGCATCGGACATGTGGTTATAGCGCCAGAAGAACTGAGCAAGGAGGCGTGCGTTCTCTACGTAGTCGAACGAGTCGGAGACAATGGCGCCAGAGTGATCCCAGTAGAAGAACCGCGCGCAACGGCCACATACGAGTAGCTGAAAGAGGTGAGTGCGATGTTGACGAGAAAACACGAGAGCCGCGTAGTGAGCCATCTGGCCTCGGACCTTTAGCGCACCAGCGACCTTGTCTTTCTCAAAGCCGATCTTCTGGTCCATAGCAGCTCCTTGTCGTTTATCAGCCGTTGTCTGGATGCTCGCGGCAGACCAAAACGGGTTCATTTTGGAAGACTTCTCAAATTCGACGATAATGAAGTCCGAAGACCAGTCAAGTGTATGGAACTCCTCAGTCGTTGCGCCTCCTATCCCTATACCAGCGATTGAATCGAATCGTCAGTAGGTATCTCTTCAAAATCCTCATTACCATCGCTAGCGGGTCGTAACGTACCTGGCAACGAGGAGAGATTCCCGTCGCAGCGGGACGGTAAAACATCTCCCATAGCCTTTCCATTAGATATCAGGCAGAATTTTACCTTCGGCGAGAGATTATGCTCTCTTACAGCCGCCTCCTACATTTAATGGCAGTAGAGTTAGAAGGACATGTGAATCATAGCCGCTTTAGAAGTCTGCACGCACAAAATTTTCATCATCCTTTGGCTCGACATCAAATCCGTTGTGTTTATCACACGCGGGTGACGGGAATTCAACGTCCTGTCTCATCTTTCTGAGAACAGGCGTCGACACAGGCATCAACTTCTCCAAGAACATATGCGGCTTGTACGGCCCATACCACTTCCTGAGCATTACTTCTGCCCATTGTTCGTTATCCAAGGATCCTGGGAGTGAGCTCATATCGATAGATCGTTGGTAGCCAATAGTGGCGGCTGTGAACGTATTGAAATCAGTATCGTGAGTCGTGACCGTACGCCGAGACGAAGACTACTGAGAGGAAAGATCCACGGTATGTAGGTAAAGAAAATAAATATACTCACTGTAGCGATAGAGATAGAAATCAGGTCTATGTGGATGGCGATATTTCTACGATATGGCTGTGCGAGTATAAGCAACGAGTTTCAACGTTTCGAGTTTGACACCCGCTCGGCATATCCCGAACCTTCCCAAAGGGGCAGGTATACTTTAATCGGACCTAAACAGGCAGTTTCTCACGATTTGCAAGAGGAGATTGCATTTCAGCGTGTCATAGCGTGCAGTAGGCTCAATGGTGTCCGATTCACAGCTATCATGCTATATACGCCGCTGTAGTCTCCTCAGACATCCCAGAAGGCCGAGAGATCCCAACGTCGTAGTGCTCGATTTACCGTAAGTGAGTCCGCGTCGAAGACAAAATGACAAATAATTAGAATAGTAACTTACGGATGTCAGCGTAAAACATCTTAAGCAGAAGACCACTGAAAATGGGTTTTGGTCTGGATAAGTGTCAGAGTCTTCGGACATCGCCTACCACTGGCTACCCACAGCCACTTGCCAACAAATCTGCAGGCCGGCGTCGTGCGTGACTTATAAATATATAGTCTTGTGTTTCATATGATAGGTTAAAGTAATGTGCAAGATGTTAAGAACAAGAGATGACCATCCAGGCAACAATGCACATGCAGCGTTATTTCAAGTTAACGTGTAAGGTGACGGACACATGTGACACGATGTGTCTGATTCTCACGCTGAGGGCGCTATAAAGAGACGCCCGCCACTCGGTACCTCTTGAGTCTTCCTCGTCCATGTCCAAGCAGTGTTGATGGGTTTGCCACTACTTAACCTCCTCGGATTTCGGCACAGGCGTCGTCGCTATGTTATTGGACCTGGATGAGCCATGAGTCGCTCGTTCACCTTGTTCTACCGCCAGGCACCGAACGGCGTAGGCCATAAATGCGGAACATGGCCAGTGGCCATGGCCAACGCACGGACAGACATCAAGGCCCTCCAGCACACGAAGCACGTTTTACTCTATACTCTGCTTGCCATTGATCTGCAGGACTGAGCTAAAATCATGGCCATGGCTGTTGTATAAGAGGTTGATTGGTCTAGTGGCATCCATCCCTCGCCCTCCCTTCCATCGCTCTCAAGCTCTCCGTGTTAGTTCATTATAATCAAGACGTCAATATGCTACCCGAACTGTTCACCCGCGCTCACAGCTACTTCCTGAGGTTCGTCTCAAAGACGGCTCCAACTGCAGCCACTACCTCTACCTACGGGACCTTCAAGTTAGGCTTGGGTGCGCTCGATGCTCCAGTGAAACGGCTCATACTATGCGAGCCAAATTTGGAGTATACACCGGGCAGCATATCTCATATCTTGTATGGTTACCTCGTGTGTGAGAAAATATCAGGACTCAACTGCGCTACCACACTTGGTTTCCGTCCGCATGTCAAGGCAAGTCATCCAAGCTCTTCGCATCTTCATTTTGCGGCTACATATTAACGACATACCCAATTGATAGGATCCGACACTCTCCTGGTACTTGTCCAGGTTCATCACAAAGACACCTGCGGCTATCCCCGCTACATCTGCCTACGGGACCTTGGACGCGCTCGGACCGGTAGAACGGCTCATACTATGCGAGCCAAATTTACAGTATACACTGGGTAGTATCTCCCATATGTTACACGGTTATCTCGCGTGCGAGAAACTATCAGGACTTGGCTGTGTTACCGCTATCAGTTTCCGTCCTCACGTCAAGGCACGTCATCCACGCTCTTTACACGTAGTGCTTCTCAACTAAATACTAGTGGCGGACCTAACACACAGAATCCTCTATTCACCTACCATATTGATATCCATTTTACCTATCTAGCTGCCCTCGCCGAACAGAACACGGACACGATTACGGAGCTCTCTTCTTTCGCATACGCAGGCTTCACCCCATCAGCACACGAAGAAATTGACTCGACCGATGCCGATGTTCAAGATATTCATCTTTCTGTGCCAGTCGTTCCACGGCCTATACACAAGGCTCCCACATACCCTCCTGGCCTACAACTGCCAAACCTCGCCTGCTATCCCATCACACCCCCTCCCACGGAACCTAGCGTGGGTCGACTCTACCCATCACGCGGTTTCCGTCTTCAATGGCCAGCGGATGCGAGTGTGCCCTGCCCGGTCGAAGTCACCTCCAACGAACCTGCACCTCGTATACTCGAACACAATGGCGCCCGATTCAAAGTGACGGGCGAGCTAGGAAGTGGCAGCTTTGGACGCGTTATGCGAGCCTTCGTGCTTGGTCCGGGAGAAGAGGAGGTGGTAGAGGTGGCTATCAAGGTGATGAACAAGGACTATCTGTATCGGCATGCCGAAGGCAGGGACTTGGTGTTGAAGGAGAAGGAGGCGATGGAGAGGATCATGCAAGCAAGCTCCTGTGAGTCGGTGGGGCTGGTGGGGTTGGTAAAGGCGTGGTGTGACGAGGAGAACATATATTTTGTCATGGTGAGTGTTCGTTCGTTGGGTTTCATATTTCCGGGAAGTCCTCGCAAGTATATAACTGACGACATTATGGGATGGTCACAGCCACTTTATCATGGAGACATCTACACGCTTCTCGAGCAACGAAACCTGGCACACCCATCATATGCGATGAGATACATCGCCGCCCAACTCGTACATCATTCACATGTACCATATATTCTTTGTCTCGCTAACTCGCTATCCTATCTTGTTGAACTCAGATCCAAGCCATTGCGAATGCCCATTCTCTCGGCATCATGCACCGCGACATTAAGCCCCCCAACATCCTCATCTCCAAAAACGGCCACCTCGTTCTTGCAGACTTTGGCTTAGCATACGTCGCACCTCCCGGAGTCGATCTCGCCGGGCTGGGGTTCGGGGTGGACTCGCTCTGCGGAACGGAGGTGTACGAGGCACCTGAGATGATCTTGATGCATATCGTCTCCGACTACGAGCACTTAACGCACGAACTTGTACCTCTACCTGAGAGCGAGAGGTTGAGGTATACGTGTGCGGTGGACGTCTGGGCGATGGGATTGGTAATCTACGAGATCGTTGTCGGCTCGCTCAACCCGTGGTTCCATTCGTCGTCCAGAGAAGAGACGAGGAACAGGATATTAGCAGGTTCTCATAAGGCGTTTGACTGGCAGGCAGTGGAGTCATTTGATCCGCTCTTGGCTGACCTGCTGAGACGTGTAAGTGGGCGCGGGCTACTTATATCTTCCGTCGCATTGTGATCTGATTCCAAACGTTTCGCTGCTGTAGATGCTCGATTATTCACCTCGGCGACGTATCACTGCCGAAGAGGCTATACTCCATCCCTACTTTCAAGGCATTCATTGGGACATACTGGCCGAACGTACGTCCTCCATACTTTTTCTTGATTACAATATCTTCCCCATCTGTCTTTGTCTTATGAATGATACTGACAAACTCTGTAAACACAGAAGAATCTCAAGGGCCCATCTACCCAGTCCCACCCCCACCGCCTTGCACCACATCCTCACATGAATACGAGAATTCATTCTCGGCCTCAGACTTTGTAGTGTCCGAGGAGGAAGATCGTAACGTTCGTTGGCAGCGCAGTATGGACAGGAGAGAACCACAGGCACACGAGTTTGCGTGCTCACTTGGGCGGTTGTACGACGTGCTTGGCATTCCGCGTGAGCCTTGACGAAGACTGTTTTACGACAGCAGGAGATGAGTCGGGTTCGTTGTGCGATTTGTTTATAATTTATCATTGGGACTTTACATTATGGTCATTGGGACGTGGATTAGCTGTATCGTTTCTTGTACTTGTAGATTGTTACCGGGCTTATTGGCTTGTGCAAATGGAGTTCTGATCATTTGTTTTGGTCATAGCTCGATCGCGACCGAACGTGTCCCAGCGAGTTGTACAACATTACATTTCAACAAGGTCCAGGAATACCGCATGGCGTGATACACGCAGCGGAATACAGTGATATACAGAATGGTTCTTAGTAATCCAAAGAAACCTTGATCATGAGAGACCAGCAGCCTTTCTAAGGGCAGCGAAGTTGGGTGTGCCCAGTCCGGTGACAGGATCCCATCCCTTCACAGCGGGGAAACCGTTCGTATTGCATCCTGGGTTGGAGCCTACGCGATAGTGATTAGTTCACCTTTTTGAACCCAAAAACATTAAATCTACTCACCAGTGGTGATGTCGTTGAATGCCCCCGGGTTAGCATACAAGAACGGGTTCAAAAATCCGAGCGGACTCTTTCCAGCAGAGATCAACTCGTCATTGATCAGCGCGACGATACCTGCAAAGATGGGACTCGAGCAACTCGTGCCATCGACAAGCTCAGTGCGTCCGTTGACGACGATCTCGAGGTTCGTCCCGATGGCAGCGACATCGGGAATGGCACGCCCAGATCGGTTGAACTTGCCAGAGTCGGTGTTGCCGAGAGTGGTGAGGAAGCTTGATACGGCGGAAGCTTGGTAGGAGGGGATGCCGAAGAAGTTGGAGAAACCGCCAGAGGAGAAGGACGCGGATGTCTCGCTGGTAGAACCGGAGAGTTGAGTCGCACCAACGTTGGTGATGCTAGTGCAAGACGTTAGTTAGATGAGAATAGGTATGTTCTGCTTTGAGATACATACAATGGGCAGTTGTTAGGGAATGTTGGGATGAACGTCGTGCAGCGCTCGCCAGACGAACCACCACCGACACCACCATCTCCTGAAGCAAAGAGGATAGACACACCACGAGTACCGAGTTGTGCATAAGCATTACACAAGGTGCTAAATGTCATATTAGAAAAGGTGGGGCGGTGACAGAGTTAAAGGAGACATACTTTGTCAACGATTTCGAGACATCTGGCTCGTCATCACCATAACTGGTAGTAAGCACCTGAGGTGGGCTGCTCTCGTTGTTCAAGAAGTTGATGATGTCCAAGAAACCTTCGAGGTCTCCGTCCTGGAAGTTCTCACCAACGGAGATGAAAGTCGTTGGAACGCCGGAGGCAATGCCGATGGTATACTGGATGTCAAGATTCTGAGAGGCATCGTGAGATAAACTAATAATCACAATAGTCCAAGGGGGACTTACGGCTTCAACGCCGGCTTCGTTGTTGCCCTGAGGGTTACGACCACCATCAAGAGTCTGCAGGGTGAAGGCAGTGGATGAAGGCAGGTCAGGGCGGAACTGCTTCAAGAAAGTCTAAGCACCATAACCGTTGTTTATCAGAATGGTATCCATACGCAACGAATATGCCCGCACCGTCAAATCCTTCTGCTGAGCGAATTGCTCAATGAAACCGCTGACGGCCAGCTGGTTTTTTGACGACTTGGCAAGGGTGGTGGGGACACCGTACAAAGTCTGGACGCATCCGGGAGTAATGCCAGAAGAGCTGCAGGTGGCATCCGCTGCTCTACGGGTGTCGTTGTTGGCGGACACAGAGTGCACGATTGGCTTACGTCCCTTGGGGCTTGGGAAGCTATAGGCAACGTCTGTAATTCAATTCTGAATATTTTTGACTTCCTACTTACCTGACTGTCGGGTGAATGACGTCGATGTGGCCCTTCAAGCTGTCTGGGATAGAGTAGCTGAGAGTGCGAACGGTCTGCTTGTTGGTGGTAGGGTGAGTGAAGACGGAGAAGTCGGCGTCGAGCATCTCGTTTGCTTTCGAGACGGGGAGCTGGATGCTCAGCCAGTCACCGGCGTCGGTGAGCGGGGTCGCAGTGACACCGTTCTCCTTCAACCACTCGTTAACCTTCTCAACGGTCTCAGCAGCAGGAGCAACAAATGCCGCAGCCTATGAATTTTATCGTTCAGCAATTATTAGGTAAAAAAGAAAACTGGACATTTTCGTACCTCCTCCTTCGTGAGGTGCGCACCATAAAGGTTGCTGCTCGGGTCGCTAACATCGTACAACGCGTTGATGAGCCCCTCGGGGTCCTTCGGTGCGAGAGCAATCCTGAGCTTGATAGTGGAGTTCGCAGACACGGGAGCAGTGCGGACAAAGCCTCTCGGCGTGCTGACAACAGCAGCTTCATGCACCGTTAAGCTGCGAGCATGAGGCTTCGACAGCGCGAGGGTGAAGAAAGCAGATAAGACTAGGAGCTTGGAGACCATCTTGTCTACGCGAGAGAGGTCTTGTCCCGGAGAGAGATGGGTACAAGGTAGTGAGCCTTCGTTCTTGACGACATGGGATCCTCTCTATTATATACTCCGCATGGGTAATATCGGCGCAATCGGGCGCGAGGACGAATGATGTAGACAGAAGGAAATATGGCATGGATACTCGAGAGCGAGATAACGGCGCATGGTCATGCTCGTAGATCACATGCACCATGTATCCGTATGTAGTTCAAGGAAGTCTTCGAGCTGACCTATAAATGTGGCGCCAATCATGAAAGAAGACCGAAATATACCTATGCACATCGCTGGAAGCGGTCACAATCGGTGTCGTTTTCTCATGAAAACACGGGCGAGAAGGCTTCCGGAGTATCGGTGGAAGTTTGTTAGCCACTTATCGTGAGCTTAACCGCATGTTCGAGAACCAGTCGCCCTACAGTTGTCGACATGCGAGTGAACCGAAGACCCAGCGAGAACCTACGACGACGTGGGCCACAAGGACGTTATGTTAGCGATCATGCGGCGTTGTGTCCAGAAGGTATATACCGACTGACATTGCTGTTGTATTTTGCTCCCGTCTGTACAGCATCGTATCAGCCTGTGAACAAAAGGACTATGCCTGGAAGATCGGTGCTTAGAAACGCAGTGTACCGCCTGCTGATACATATGGCTCGCGAGCTGCGACGCTCATAGTATCAGAGTATCGCCCTGTAGAAAGGTATATGAGCAGATCAAGAAGATGGGAAATAAGAAGAGACGTACCCACGGAAACGCATGTCGAGCGGAAGTTATTGGCAACGCTGGGCCCGGACGAGCCCGTCGGCTACATAACATCGATGGCAAATATGTAACACAGACCTTGCGCACATTTTCTCCTGCTCACGAGACATAAATCGTCAAAGCATCTATACGAGGTCGACGAAGACGTGTAATTGTAGGAGAAAGAAAGGTCGGGCGCCGGGTCGGCAGGTGTGGGAAGATTATCAAACATCACCAAACAACGACCGTCACAAGTTCGGTTGCGGTGAAACCCAACCTTCACCTAAACTTCCGTGTTGTTCATCCTAACACCTCTACTTTACCTTCTCACATTTAATTCTATACCCCTTAGGACATATCAGCATGCGCCGCTCTAATGTTCTGCTTCTGGCTTTCCTTATGGTGCCGGCCACCGTCTCTGCTTGCGAAGGTGACTGTATTGTGGGCATCACCAATGCGTTCTTGGGCAACTACAGCGCACCTGTCGAGCGGGTAATGATGACAGTTGTACGCACTTCTTTTGACCTTCCCCCACTCCCTCCGTTGACCCGCCCCAGGCCAGCCAAATATCCAAGTTTGTCCCCGACACCCCAACGCCAGAATCCGCCATGCATTTCCTCGAGCCCATCACAAACGCCTACGCAGACCACGCCTATGACGGTATGGAAGTTGCCATCTTTCCCAGCTACTTCCACGGCAAATGTCTCAACGACGACGGCGTCGAGCCCGACGGCTGTCCCAACCCCGACTGCCCCCTCGTCTGCGGCACGCCCGGTTCTCTAGTGCACTTCTACGGCAAACTGCGATACATCGCGTTCAACCAGACGAGACATCTGCTCAAGGAACTGTCGACGCCGGACTCGGACTCGTACAAGCAAGTTGAGCGTGAAGTGGTTCGTCGCGCCGGTGGGAAGCCGAAGACTCGTCGTTCAAGTGGCGGTCTCAGTACGGTGCCAGTCCCGACAAAGCGCGAGGAAGACGCGAAGGAGAAGCTGAAAGAGGCTATGGCGAGCGTTCCTATCTGGCTTGAGCAGATCTGCGGGGGCTCTGGCTCTGGTGACATCAATGGCTTACCGCAATGCAACTGGGAGCAAGAAATGAAGGAATATATTCTGACATTCCCTTGAAGACGATCAAGACGATCAATCCCCAAAAGGCGTCTGACGACGTTGGTCTTGGCTCTGGGTTTCTTGTTGTATGGCTCAAACATTACTATGTCGGCTCCGTGGTCTTCGTATCCTGTTGTTCTCACAAACTATGTTGTTTTACTACCTCACATCTTCAATTGACGAGTTTCGCATGCTACACGAAGTTGGTGTGGAGGCGCATCCAGCGCAATCTGTGAGCTGAGATCGTGAAATAGATATGATACACCGCGAGTATAACTACCAGGACCTCGGAAGACAAAGCCTGTTAGTTATATGCGCGACAAAGTCGAGATGGACAGGCATATGTGAGGGTTAAAAGTACAGATGTAGATGCAATGAATGATAGTGATGTTTTGCGGTGTGAGGGTAGATGAATGGATGCATAGATGAGAGAGGAAACGAAGGCAGTCAAACCAAATGTTAGGGAACGTGGTTCGTTACTTTTGTCATCGGGGTCGTAAATTTGAAGGGAAAATGGTGAATGTGAGAAGGGTCCGGAAGTGTGTGAGCGATGGTGAAGAACTGAGAGAGAAGATCCAGAGAACGTTACGAGGGGAGAAACACAGGCACAAACACAAAGGTACAGAAGGCAGCATAAGGACAGAGAAGATCGAGATCCTCTCATTTGCGTCCACGATGCCCATGGAACCGCACCACATGCGCGAGAGGAGACGAAGCTGGACGTCGGCCATTGCGAGCGCTGCTTTGTGACCGGTAACGCGTCGAGGAGCGATCCCGATGTCGGAGGATGAGTGTCGCCACCAGTTGAGAGAGCGTAAGAACGTCTGCGGCCTGCGAGTTCGAGGCTCGCGCAACAGGCGGAGATGCTGAACCCTTCGCCAGTGCTGTCGCTGGAGTGTCCACGTCCATCGCGTGAATTTCGGTGAGAGCCAGCGAAATGGGTTCTGTTTGGAAGATATGGTCTATGCGTTCGCGCCGCAGGCTGTAAGCGTCCGTGTCGTCCATCTTGGGAGAGAAAGGTGAAGGCGAGAATCCCTGATCCACAAGGGCCTTCCACAGTCGTTCTACCAGAATTTGGTCTTGTATGCGCAACATAGACTTCGAGCAAGAATCATAGTCGGCATCGCTATCGTAGCCGTCCAAAACGCGTGAAAGCGCGTTCGAAGCCGCGAGTTGTGCGTCGCGGAGGTGAACCAGGATGCTTCGGTGCAGCGTAGCAGTGAACTGTACGTCCGCGATGTTTTTCTTCGAGCTTCTGGTTCGCTTTGTTCGCTTCGAGCCTTTGGAGGACGAGGGTGAAGACAAGGAAGGCACCTTGACTCTCCGTACCGCCATCTTCCGCTTTCGAGGAGCGGGCTGCGCTGGAGCGTGACCATCAACGGCGGTGGCGTCTGTGGCCATATTGAATGGATCTTCGGGAGGGTAGCCACATACATTCCGGTGTACGAAGGATGAGGAGACATGCTGGGAAGCTCCGAGGCCCGACCGCCATATGTCGTAGTCATCCAGGATAGACGGAGGCGATTGGACGACAAGCCAGTTGTCAAAGCCTTCACCAGTGCACGGTTCGCTGAGGTCTACGTGGGATGCACTGATGCGCGAACATTGGATAGGCTGGGACGGAAATGGGATGCAGCTGGACTCAACGGATGTGGGCGACTTCGATCCTGACGACGGCGCACATGTCGTTTCCCGTTGGGCGTTGACGTTGGACAAGGAAACCTGCACCGTCGGTGCCGCCTTCGTGGATGTGCCCGGGCCAAGAGGGAGCTTAGGGTGTCGAAGAATGTTCGTAGTTACAGATAGCGGGAACATGATGTGCTCAGCGTCCGGCGCGATGACAGCGAGGCGAGTCGGGGATGTTTGGAACGTCGCCGCCGTCGGTCGACTCGTCGGACGGGTCTAGCCTCGGACCACAACACGTCGCGCCTTTTTCCCCATTGGTCTCGTGATCGCGCCCCTTGGTTTGGTAGTGTTTGTCAGCGCCTACTTCCCCAGCATCTCAACTCTCTGAAATATTCATGGTTGAAAAGCTTGCGAGCAATAGAAGCATACATAGTTACACGTAATGGTGGACAAGATGAGTACACTGCGGGGCCACAACAATACAAGTCAAGGCTACATAGAAGATCATATAAGTAGTAGATAGAAATAATGAAAAGGTATACTAAACACGACTCGGAGAATACCAAAGTTGGAGGAGAAATCAAGTCGTATAGATATCTGCGCGACTTCCAGCTTCAAGAGGTAACGACCCGGTACTAGAGAGATGCTCCAAGGAAGTTGGTTCTCCGTGTGGGTGCGGCTGAAGTTCGTCCTGTGTGATACCACGCTTCTGCAAAGCGTACGCCCTACATGCTTCCCGGCTCTGGGAAAGGCGGGGATCGTTGAAGTCCCACGCATGGATGATGAACCCAGGGAAGTTATACTCCAACAATTCCTTTAAATGCGGCAATAGCATCGGGTCAGGGGAGTAAGTTCCTGAGTTGTTGTCGATGACGAGCTCCCACTTGACCTGCTCGTCAGGAATCTGGTCGTTGAAGTTTTCCCAACCGCCTTCAGGGCGAGGATGGAACTCGCCCGAGTATCGAACGGCCTGAGCGCAATTCGAGTGAAGAGCATGCTTTGAGGCAAAGTCAACAAAGAATGCAGCACCAGTCTCCGAGAAGCGGAACGAATCATCGTCGACGGCGATAATATAAGTGTATACGGCCGGTTTGACTCTGTGTGCGAGCTGACCAGTGGCTTTACCTCCGTGTAGGATGTTCAAGATATCTGTGGGCTCTTTGATGACGCCGAAGCCGTTCCTCGTACTGCGAGCATACAACATGCGATGTCCAGCTTGGATTGTGGATCGTACGGCGATAGAGGTTGGACCCTGGAAGATGGTTTGTGCAGCCTTATAATTCGTGTTCCAGTGCTGCACAGAGTCGTCGTCAAAGAAGAGGCGGACGCCGCGCAGGAACATCTTCCAGGTAGAGTAAAGACGAGCATCGTCGAGGTTTGTCAGACGTCCGACTGTAGGCGAGAAGTGACGAGAGAAGCGGATAGGCCCGTCAAATATGTACGGTCGTTTCTCCGGTTTCTTGTCTGTTGCAGGCGTTGTCTCTATCTATCGACGCTGTAATCAGAGAACGAGCTCGGTGGACGGCGAACGTCACGTACCTTCAACCAGAACGTCCCTCGATTCCGTCGGAGAGTTGGTCCCTCGATGGTCAACTCCTTGGCTCCAGGCTCGAGCGTAGTATCGATACTACCAATGTAATCATCGGTGATAGTACCATCGTCCTTATCTAACACCTGTATATGTAGGTTCGCGATGGCAGGGACATTCTTGACGTTCCAGTACTCATTCCAAACAGGTTTGAGCGTATTGACCTGGACAGTTGATCTAAGAATATACCAAACGTCATTTGCATGGAAGCACTACCAAAACGAAGACGAACTCGTGGCGGAAAGGACGGGCGGCCTACTCACACGAAGGAGATCTTGTTGTCAAGCTTGGCAACAAAATACGGATCGGCCGTGCCCACGACGTCCATCTTAGGTATCCCACTCGCACCGATAAAATGCACCGCAACATCCACATACTTTGTCTCCAGCTCGTGCT
Source organism: Irpex sp. Y119-03 (assembly GCA_037042295.1). NCBI lineage: Eukaryota > Fungi > Basidiomycota > Agaricomycetes > Polyporales > Irpicaceae > Irpex > Irpex sp. Y119-03. Next base: position 30,583 of record JAXQKB010000177.1, on the reverse strand, counting down.
TTTGGGCCCAATCATGCGCACGGTCTTGGACTTCGGCCTTGGCGTTGTCCATTGATCGACGGACTGCATTTACGAGGTGTGACATCTGCGAATGAACGAGATTTCGACGGCCGGGCATGATGAGAGAAATGAACAGAGTGATTAGACGTTCATCGAGCACTGCCAAAGGTATATCTACTCACCGTCGCCTCGATCGCGCACAGCTGGAACCTAAAGAACTCAAAGCGATGATGCCCGCAGCGGCGGAAGGCACTGCACACCGGCGAGACGCTCGCTATGGATATGAAGTGATCGGGATCACCCGCAGATCGTTTTGCCGACACTTGCCATGTATGGGAGCTGTCGGGACGCCGGTCGATTGCGCGCTCTGGCGAAAGTCCGAGGCTGCGATAGCAGATATGTAACGGCGATGACTCCTGTGGAATTGACTTGCCAAAATCCGAACTCACGCACACTTCTTATCAGAATGACCAGAGTACTGAGTGTGACTTGCTCACCGACCACCATCTCGTCGGTCGCCCTCGTCTCTCGATAGGTTTCTCATTTTTCGTGAACGTCATGACCACCTCTACCCAAATTGCTGGAGACTCGGTAGACGAACAAACACCTCTTCTAGCAGATAGCGAAGTCCAGCAGAAGCATGACGCTGTCTACAGTCGATTTACGAAGGCACAAAAGCGAACGATACTCGCGCTCATTGCCCTCGCAGGTCTTTCGCCTCGTAAGTAATCCTCCCGCCGTACCGAATCTATCAACCCCAATATGAGGTCGCTGGCAGTATTCATTTCGGGATCATTCATACCATCTATCCCACAAATAGCAAAAGACTTGAAGACAACAGGTGCTGTGGTAAAGTAAGCGCATGTTGTTCATGTGACTGTTTGGAGTGGCTCACTGCTGATGGTTTTGAATTCTCCGTTTCAGCATCGCCGTGAGCCTGTCGATTATTACGAACGCCCTCGGAAGCCTGCTGTGGGCCTCGTATTCAAGCTACTGTGCGCTATATAACTCACTTTCTATATCATATGTCTCACTCGTGTTGCACAGATGGTCGGAAGCCAATTTATCTGCTGACACTCGCCGTGCAGTGCATCGGCTCTGTAGGCGTCGCATCTGCTTGGAACGTTCCGACACTTCTGGCATGGCGTATTGTTCAAGCGTTTGGATCATCAAGCGGCCTCTCCGTAGGTATGGGTGTAATAGGTGATATCTACAAAATCGAAGAACGAGGGACAGCGTCTGGTGTCTTCTTCGCTGTACGTCGGGCTCGCGAATCGGCCTCTCGTCCTGCCACTAACGAAATTGTCAGGCCGTTTTGCTTGGACCGGCTCTCGCTCCTTTGGTAGGAGGGATTACAGCCCACTATTACTCATGGCGTATCATGCAGCTCGGCCTAGCCCTGTTCGCATTCACTTGCCTCATTCTAACTGTGTTCCTGCAACCAGAAACTAGTCAGCCAGGTGCTCGTGGAATTGATAAAGCGAGGGCAAAAGGTGAAAGCGACCGTCTCGTCTTCTTGAACCCTTTCAGGAGCTTGTGGCTATTGAGAAGTCCAAACATCGCTTTGCCAGTGAGTCCATCGCGCAGTCATTCATGAACTCAAGATTAACCAGCTACTGCAAGGCCTTGGAAGGCGCGTTCGTTCTTATCTCGGATTACAGTACGTAATTTCTAGTTTAATAACGAAACACCAGGGCTAACACTTCGTAGCCCTTATTGTCCCTATTGCTTACACTATTGTACGTGAAAACCCAGCCAATATCTATGTTGAACTCTCACGAACGATGGCATAGGGTCAAAAATACGATATCACCAACGAAGCAATAGTCGGAGCTCTGTGCATCCCTCTCGGACTCGGTAACTGCAGTAAGTCCCTCTATCGTGCACTAGACGTTCACGTCCTGATGACCACTTCGAAATTTAGTTGGTGCTCCCCTCTCTGGGATGCTCTCAGATCGCATCCTCATCGCTGCACGTAAGAAGCGCGGGGGCGGATGGGTGCCCGAAGATCGCCTTCGAGCAAGCCTTATTGGCGCAGCCCTCTTCGTTCCACTCTCTGTCCTCTTCGAGGGCATTATCCTGCATTTCGTAGATGGGACTGTGGGGCTTGTGTTGATCGGATTCTGTTTCTTTTTCAACGGTCTCGGAGTAAGTATACTCAGCCTCATTTGCAGAATCACCTGTTGACATCCGTGAATTTAGGTTGATTTCGTCCTGAGCCCACTCTCGGCGTACAATGTCGACATCTTGCACGATAGAAGTGCTGAAGTCATCGCAGCTTCAATGTAAGCTAAGAATACTCAGACAAAAAGTATATGCTGATCAATCATGAATATCAGGGCGTTCCGTAGCATGCTCCTCTCAGGATCCGTTATATTAATCCTCCCTGCGATCAACAAGTTCGGCGTGCTTGCTACGAACTCCGCTGTCGCGATGTTATGCTGGATCGGATTCACGTACGTCTCAACATCAATACCTTCTCCTCTTATATGGAATCTGAGATCGGGTTCCGTCAGCTTCACGCTGTCGACAATCAAGTATGGAGACAGAATGCGGGCATGGGTTGATCTTGGGTTTAGTACGGCTGAAAACAACTAGAATCCGACGGCTTCACGTACTGAGGCTGGTAGTAGTCAAGTGGTGAGTATTCAATAACGCCAGCTACTATTACTCTGCGTCTGATGACTCTTTCAGGTGTATCGTACACTTGATAGAGGACAAAATTGAAATGTGGTTTTCTCACTGTTCGACTGCCAAACCGTACAATCTCGACATGACCCCATTCACTCGCCGAGAGAACACCGAGGCTCAATGCCGGGACGCTCACACTGACGCCCTTTCAGTTGCAATCACTTGCCTCAATCCTCCAATCCCCGAGGACGCACCCACGTTTATTGGCATTTGCGTGCCAGCACGCATCCTATCGGAACACTGGGACGTGATTGAGGGCTTCTTTTCCGACAAATATACCTTCGGTGAGCGTTCTTCACGCCAGCTCTATATACTTTGGTTCTCGACCGTCATGACCACCCAAAACCCCCTCCTCGACTCGGAGGAGGCGAGCCTTGTGAATGAGCAGACTCCTCTGCTTGGGGATGGCGACTTGCAAAAGAAGCATGACGCTGTTTATAATAGGTTTACCAAGGCACAAAAGAAGACGATTCTAACCCTTATTTGTCTTGCAGCTGTAACACCTTGTGAGTGCAGAATAAACACTTCCTGCGAGCGGAGAGATATTGACCAATAATGCCCTCTCTGCATTTAGTGTTTATTTCGGGCTCGTTTATTCCTGCTATACCGCAGATAGCCAGAGATCTGAATACTACTGCCGCAGTAGTGAAGTAAGGCTTTGTCATAGTGGTATTATTCACCGTCGCTGATCTTGATTTCCACCAACAGCGTAGCAGTCAGCCTCTCTGTTTTATCGAATGCTTTTGGTAGTCTCTTGTGGTCTTCTTACTCAAGCTACTGTAAGTCGCTCATGCATACCTCTCGGTAAACTATATCCTGATACTGCCTACCAGATGGGCGAAGACCGATATACTTGCTCTCACTATCGATCCAGTGCCTAGGCTCGTTCGGCGTTGCCTCTGCGGGAAGCGTCCCTGCACTCTTGATATGGCGCGTGATTCAGGCATTCGGTTGCTCCAGTGGAATGTCTGTGGGTATGGGCGTGATTGGAGATATCTTCAAAGTCGAAGAGCGAGGAACCGCATCTGGAATATTCTTTGCTGTAAGACATTTTACCCCGCCTAATACGTATAAACTAACACCTAGTATGATGCTCAGTCAAATTTATTAGGCCCGGCCCTTGCACCCTTCGTCGGAGGTATCACCGCTCACTACTGGTCCTGGCGCGTGCTGCAATATGGCTTGCTGCTGTTCGCTCTAGGGTGTTTGATGCTCACAGTATTCTTGCAACCCGAAACGAGCCAGCCGGGTGCGCGCGGAATTGAGAAGGCGAGAGCTAAAGGAGAGAAAGATCGGTTTGTACTCCTGAATCCTTTCAAAAGTTTAGGACTATTACGCAGCCCGAACATCGGGCTTCCTGTAAGTATCACTGCAGAAGTCTGTCTAGCTATGACTAAGGCAAGGTATCCATTCATCAGGCTTTGGAAGGCGCGTTTGCCATGATTGGTAACTACGGTACGCATCGCAGCACCCTGTTTAAACTGGATCCTCCTGATGACAGTCTCTTCAGCCCTGATAGTTCCAGTAACATACACTATTGTAAGACTCAAGTCTCTAGATCTTTCCGTTACGCAAACTGAGGAAGGTCAATTCGGTAGGGGAAAACGTTCAATATCTCAAACTCAGCGATAATAGGAGCTTTGTGCTTTCCTCTCGGACTTGGAAACTGCAGTACGTTGCTTCATGTCTCTAAAGTACCAAACTCATCATCAAAACTGCAGTTGGCGCACCCCTTTCCGGAATGCTTTCCGACCGTATTATTATCGCAGCGCGTAAGAGACGTGGCGGCGTGTGGGTGCCAGAGGATCGTCTACAAGCGGCTTTGCTAGGTGCAGGGTTGCTTGCCCCGTGCTCCACTTTGATCGTAGGCATAATCCTCCAGTTCATGCACAATACTGTTGGTCTTGTCTTGGTCTGCATATTCTTCTTTATCAATGGCGTCGGAGTGAGTGACTTCGTGGGATTGCATCATGAAAACCTCTGACATCACATAGGTCGATTTTGTCATGAGCCCTCTCGCTGCCTACAACGTTGACATCCTACATGATCGCAGTGCAGAAGTTATTGCGGCCACAATGTGAGATCATTGCTCAAAGGTCGCTCGCACTTACTTGAAGCATACTTCATAGGTCATTCCGTAGTATCCTAATTTCAAGCTCTGTTGTGTTGATCCTTCCAATGATCAACACATTCGGGCCTCTCCTTGCTTATGGTACAATCGCAATCCTTTCGTGGGTGGGATTCAGGTATGCGCTCTCCTTCCTACATAGTACGCATGCGATCAGTATCATTGACCTTACTATGCAGTTTTATTCTAGTCACAATTAAATATGGCGATAGAATGCGTTCATGGGTCGATCTCGGGTTTAGTACCGCGGAAACAAACTAGAAATCTCATTCCACGGCCGGCACTGGCCGCGTTAGAGGTCCCCGATTAGAGCGTTTCTAGTTTAACTGGTAACAATGTGTAGCCAATAATACCGCTACCCTATAGATCTTCCACCGTGGAGTAACAATCGAGGTCCAAGAATAGATCTGATATGAATTCATTGAAACAACGGGATATGGAATGCAAAAGAAGAGAAGAATAAGTGCAAAGTATTGTGTGTCGAAGGAGTTACATGAACGGGAATGTCGTGGTTCATACCACTACTCGTCATCGATGATACCATCAGAGCCAGGAGAGCCTGGAGGGACATGTGCCTCGATATCGAGATCAGCCTCCTGAGCGTCGGCAGGTGCATATCGACTATGGAAATAGACACCTTCGCGCTTGGTAAACTCACGCATAAGCTCTTTGCGATACCCTCTTTTCATCGAGAAACTGTAGGCATCAGGCTCTTCATCATCCAGCTCAAAGGCTTTCAAGGCATAGCTGTTATGCACTATTTCACCGTCAGGCGTTAGAGCCATGCGAGGGAACCTCGGGTCCCGTCCAGAACGGAACGTGGAGAACCGCATGCCGCTACGGCCAGTATCAACATCAGAAAACTGGGAAGGAGGAACTATAGCGTTGGACGTCAGACGATGCATCGCGTGAATTTGAGTGTGGCACTCACGCTCGTAGTCTTTGGCTGCAAGTGCGTTCCAATCAATGGAGTTAAAGTATGGATGCCTTTTCAGCCAGTCGGACGGCCTGCGACGTTTGGGATCGCGTACAAGCATCTGTTATGTACTTTTTAGACGAAACCAGCTCAGCACGTGATATGAGCGATGAAAGCTTACATAGGTTAACAAATGTCGTAATCGACCGTCCTCGACTTCCTCAAGGGGAATGTTGTGTAGCATCATCATCCGCTTTATCTCTGCCGTCGTCTTGGCGGAGTAGAAAGAGGTTGTACGGTTCGTAGCCATCTCGAAGATGACCATACCCATGGCCCATATATCAACCTGCCAGCTGTATCCATGTTTCGAGGTGACCGTAACGACCTCGGGAGCCCAGTACCCTGCAGTCCCCGCCACATCATACATACATAGATCCCCGACACCTTGGTCCTCGGTCTCCGTGATTCGAGCGAGGCCAAAGTCAGTAATTGCAACATGCCCGTGCGCATCGAGGACGATATTCTCAAGCTTAATGTCACGGTGAACAATTCCGGCCTGGTGAAGATTCTCCACTGCGTGGACCTGATAAGCTGTCAGCATTCAACACAACTTTGAACGGCTGGAGATGGGACGTACGATTTCTGCTGAGTACAGCAACACGTCATTCTCTGTCAATGGTTCTCTCTCCATGCGCTGAAGCATATTTTCTCTAAGACAAGGCTGAGAGAGAGGGTGAGTCTCGGGGTTACATAGCTTTTAGGTGTGAAAACTCACCATCACTATGTAGATGTTGTCTTCATCGGCCCACGCGGAGAGCATAGGGCACACAAACGACAAGTCTGCGTTGGTAGCACGTTTGAGAGCATACAATTCATTGATTATACGGTCACGGCCAGAGGAGCGTCGATATACCATCGCCTTATGAACGACCTTGATCGCTACTTCCTCCCCATCCTCGCTCATCGCGTACATAACTCTTCCAAATGCTCCCAGTCCGAGCATATCAGATACCGAGTAAGTCTCCGTCAGCATGTCGTTGTACAGAGTCACGACGTCGCTCGGAGTCTTCTTGTCCCTGTTTTCTGCTTGTTCCTTCCGACGAGCTTGAAGCTTGGCCGCGACCCGCTCTCGGAATGAAGAGCCGTCAGACGTCCATGAAGATGGCTCGTAAGAGCTCCCGCTCTCGCTGGCGGAGGCTGAGGCCTTGCGAGAAGAACTGCTTGCACACTCGGAGACGGTCTTTTGCTCGACTGGATGAGCCTCAGCCTTCTGGGCACGTAATTCGCGATAACGGGCAGATAAAGCCTTGACATCGAAGATATCATAGCTGGAACGGAAGGGAGGAAACAGCGGCCGCGAGGTGGGTAGAGTGGTAGCACTATAAGATTGAGAGGTGGGAAGGGAAGGGCGAACAGGTGCAGTGGCATTTGTGTCGTTATGAGCGTCGTCGTCCGTGGGTATGGGTAGGATACTGCGAAGGGCAGGCACAAAAGCATATTGCGAGTCGCCTGACTTTCTTGCATCGTTGTCGGCTCCATCACCGGTCTCAGCGGGAAACAGGATAGCAGAAGTCGGTCTGGGCGAGCCCGTAGGGAATGCGATTGTATTGTGAGCTTTTGGTGTAGTGCGGGAGCGAGGGGACGGTAAGGGAGTCTTCTGCTCGTCATGGTCAAATTCATAGTCCACGGTCAAAAACTGAGACGAGTTGCCATCGTGCGGGTCAGATGATGAGTCGGCATTGCTAGACGAAGGCAAATCCGCCAGGTGGGTCTTGGACATGGCTTGTACAAGGTCGGTTGACATGACGGTTGGATTGAAACCGGGAAGAAACGAAGTGAGGTGCAAGAGAAGCTTGCTAATGAGTATTTGAGGGAAACAGGGATGGTCACGTTGAGCTATGATCATAAGCGCTAGCTTTGCGGTATTCTTGATGCTGGCCTATGAAGATCAGGTACGGCGGCCAACGACGAATGCATCCCGCAAGATTAGGGCGCCATTTTTATCCATCGGCCAAAGGCCACAGGGCCTTTGTCCGTTCCGACAACGTGGCCAGTGCCTGGGACAAATCCCGGATGGCCAGGATACAAAGGCCATTGTGGCCATGCACGAGGATATAAAGAGCCGGGTGCCGCTGAACTGTCGGACAATGCAGCACGTTGCAATACACCGGCTGATAATATAATACGTGATCTCTGCTAGGTCGTGTTCAAATTTCTTGGAAAGTCACCTTACGCGTTAGTACCTCGATAAGCCGCGCCAGTCCTGTTCACGGTCAGCCTATATATCCTTCTTTTTGAAACTGATCAACGTACTGATTCTACCAGGACGCTACTTGATATCGTCTCGTAAATAGCATGGTCTTAACCTTTTGGTGCCGTTGCTCGAGCTTCCGCAATGGGGGAACGCGCATCTAAGCCAAGGTTCCTGCGTGAAAACAATAGCAACTCCATATCCTCTTCATTTGCTAGGCCTGGGGGCCAAGTTGGCACTCCGCATTTCAATGCGCATTGACCTCGCAAAGGTGCTACAATGCCCGCAACATAGGAGCCACGCTCTCGTGGACAGTGCCAAACTCCTGGCAGCTGTACCAAAAATTGAGTGTAAGCCACCAAACTGTGACTTCGTTCAAAACATACGTACTTATGGATTAGATCAATGCACATCTACTCTGCAGCACACGAGACAACGGTAAGCTGACCAACGCCAACACAAAGATAACAGTTTATGTGCACTTAGCTCTATGCTGGTCCGGAGTCTCCCCCGACTCTTCGACAAATCCACAGAAGGTTTGTGCTAGGGAGTGGCTGCATTCCGAATACGCACAGTGGACTGGTAGTCATTGCTTGAGGACGGTAGCTTGGATGACGCCGGTGTGGTCGTCCAAAACACTGTCCACATGAGAGGAACCTGTCTACGCAGTATGGCACCAATGAGTCCATAGTCGAGGCGGGAACTGATGTGCTTCTAGGAGACGGTTGTCGAGAGAGTTGGAATCGACAATCCCCGCCGAACTTATGTAACGACTTCGAAGTCACCTCAATTGTGATTTGCCTTCAAGCCAATTTGCCAACGAACTTACGTACCTTTTCAAAACAAGCGCTCCCTTCCATTCACAATCCCACCAAAGGTTGCTAAGCTTTATTTGTTACTATAAAACACGGAAGGAGGGGGCATTCTCTATACCACCCCCACGAAAAAACAACGAGATTTTCACAAGTCGCAGCCCATAAGTCCGTCGACTTTGCAAACAAACTAGAAAGCGTATTATACATGAGGGAATGCATGCAATAGCGACAGTCCGATAAGCAGTGCAAACAAGCAAAAATCATGCATCCGGAGGCGATGGACCGACAAGGACATAGGCAAAGGGGAGGAGAAGGAGGAACGAATCATTCGTCCCTCATCCTGCGATGGCCCTACTTTGTGTCCTAAGTCCAGTGGTCATGAATGAACGATGCGTGTCGAGAATTCCAGAGGGTGGTGAAAAGATGGCAGGACATACGGGGGAGAATAATACTACTAACTGAACGGGAAGATGGAGAATGGGTAGAACGGAACATGGGAATTCTTATGTTTCGAGCTTTCAGCTAAAATATGTCGTCGATGAGGCATGAGGGGGGTGAGAGGCGTGAATCATGGGAGGGGCGTAGAGGCTACTGAGAGCTCTTGAGACGGGTCGACGTTCAGCGTGAGAAGTGAGAAAGTGTATGATGAGGCGGAAAAGAGGATTTCAAAGAAAGGGAGGAAGAAGATGATACGCGCAAAACATAATATTCTCCGGTAACTTGATGAAGCAGGGTATGAGATGACATGGATAATGCTACAATAATGCAAGGGAATGGGAAGTGACTCGATTGTTTGTACAGTGCCAGCGCGAGCCTATAAATGATTGAATAAGTACGGTTGTGGAGGAGGCCGGAACACGCTAACACATGCGACATGCAGCAACAATGGTGGGGCAGACAAAGACTCACGAAATTCCTCATTGTTGGGATCCCAAGCTGAAGTCTACTCAACGTCAATCTCATCATCAGCACTTGACCCGTCAACGACGCTTTCAAGTTCCGCAGCGACAAAGCCACGCAGAGGACTAGGCGCAGGCCTTGTCCCTGCAGCAGACGTTCTGCGACCAGCAAGTGACCGAGAGGAATCGCGCCTCTTGAGTACCATGTTCGCCACAAGCTGAGGTACACTCCGCATCGAGCCTCTTCTCTGAAAGACCGATCTGTCCAAATCCATCTTCAGATCCAAAATCGCGCCAATCTCCCTGAGCCGGTGTTTCTCCTTCTTCCTTGCCTTTCTTGCCTCCGCACGCATCTCACTCGCAACGCGCAGCTCTTGTCTCCGCGTGTACATCACCATCGGATCCGACACCACCTTCGAAGGGTCAAGCAACGCAGAGATATCCTTGACACGACGATCAAGGGCATTCTCTCTCTCCCGAGCGGACGTCTCGGCTTGTTGCACCGAGTCGTAGTACGAACGAAGAAGCTGATACTCGTCCTCGGGAAGTCCAGAGGACGCGATGTCGACCTGACCTTCGAGGATTTGTAGCTCGTAGTCAGACGGCGATGGTGAGCGAGCGAATGGCGGATCGACGCCAGACGGCTCGACGAAGAGGCCCAACCCGTCGCTGGGGATGGGAGGGCCCAGCAACGAAGGGGAAATGGTCCCATCAGATGGCACCTCGAACATATCGTCCGAGGCGTCAGGAAGGAGTTGCATGAGCGGAGAATGAGGGGAAGAGGGTGCGGACGGCATATCGTCCATGTCGAGATCGGGTAGCTCTTGTACAGGCGAGAATCCATAAGCCGGCTCATCGAACAGGTCCGGGAGCGCCACAGGTTGTGAGTCCGTGTCATACAGCGACTCCTTGATGTCCATAGTGCTGTCATCTTCTAACTCTGCGTCAAACCCCTGGAGGGGCAAAAGTAACGAGCCTGGCTGTGGCGACGACGGAGGATCAAGTTCCATCGGTTGACTAGATTCCCACAGCGACTCGAGCTCTGGCATGGGCTTGAGTAAGGTTGTACGAGCCCGCAAAGGTTGATGGATACTCGAGGTCTTGGAAGCCGCGAACTTGAAATCTTCCAAACCGGCCGAGTCAAGAGACAGACCTCTTGTCTTCTGCGGTGCGTTGCTACTGCCCTCGAGCATGCCATCGTAAGCAACAGCTATGCCGTTCAGAGGGACCAAGCTTGAGTCCCAAGTGCTCTGCTGGGCCTCATTACCATGATCAGGTACGTGACATCGAAAGACGTCGGCGGGGGTAGGCCACGTGGTCATGGGGAGCTCTGGCGAGAGTGCCTCAACCTCGAGAGGAGAGAGGCGAGTACCATCGCCAAAGCCATAGTCGGCATAGCTGGGCACATGCACATCAAAGACATCGCTGTCGGGCCCGTCCCAGCGACGCTGTCGTTTGCAGGAAATCGATGAGTCATGATCGTGGCCGCCTGGATACGAACGCGCACCCAGTGGTGAAGTGGCGAAGTCGTTGTCGGTAGGTGCGGTAGACGTAGGAGAAAGCTGCAACAAGTCCAAGGAGGATGCACTAGTGGCGCACTCGCGCACACGAGGTAAAGACCGCTGAACTAACTCCGGGGTATCGAGAGGTGGAGACGGTGGCTGGGGTTGGTAGAATGCATCGTGTGGCGCAGGATAGTAGCCAGTTAGCGACGATGATGAGTGCTCCGGAAAAGAGTGAGTATTCATCAAGCTGGGATCGCAATCGCAAGGAAGCGGTAGCAGAGCCGAATCTGAACTGGCAGGCGAAGAATATATATCACCTATAAAGAGATTCTGGGTGTCCTGTGGCGCCTTATGTTGCTGGGGAGGGAGAAAGAACGATAGGAGGGGTTTGTAGGAATCCGGTTCTGACAACTGCGTACAAGAGTCAGGACGACAGCACCAAGTGTCCAGAGGGTGATCGTGGTGTTGTGGGCCGTGCGAAACCAGAGTGGGGGCCGTACAGTCTGCGGAGGGTAACTCGTTGATATTATGAGGACGATGATACTTGGGGTGAGTATCAGGATAAGTCTCCATAATATCAGCGGCCAAAACCAGCACTTTGAAGAATAGGCGGAGCGGTGAGCATCGGTTGAGAGGGGTACCAGGGAAGAGGCAAAAAAGTGATGCTCACAAGCAATCCGAGTTGTTCGTACCGCAAAATTACAGAGACATAAGCCAAAAGCAAAGGAAATGAGAATCAAGAGTTATCGTGAGCGTAGATGGAGGATTTGTGTCAACGCTGGGAGCATCCGCTTCCAACGTCGTTGCAAGAGGTCGACCGCCAGCGACTAGAGGGAGGTAACCTCGTGGGGGACCCCTGGCACCTTTCTCCGCCACAAAGCAAGGCTTAGGAGGCTAAACACTCTCACTCCTCCGACACAGCCTCTCTTCATTCTCTGCTACACGCAGTAGCAACATAGCACGCAGAAATACTGCGCTGCCTGCGAATGCATACATTGTTGAGCATGTCCGCGCACAGGACGCACTGCGGAGCGGCCAGGACGGGGTCCTCCCTTCCTGCTCTCTGCCGACGCGTCTATCAAGCATCGAGTGGGCTAACTCGAACTCGGTGGTTGTCATCTGCCAGCACACCCAACAAGTCTGGGGGAAAGCCACCACGGCTACTTGACGGGTGAACACCACGTTGTCAAGAACCATCAGAATGAAATGCACAGCCCGCACACGGACGTCCACGCGAATAATCGTCCATGCACCAGCCTCGTGGCCACCCTGACATGTCTAGCCGCAATCTACGACGCTCTTATGTCTTGTAAATGCCAGCTACGGTGCAATTTGGAGTGTTGGGACAAGAAAGACCATTGCGTCAACGCTTACTCCGACCTCACCTATGCCAGCCTGTCAGATTTTCAGAGGCCACCTGAATTGTCCTCATCACAAAGGTACTGCACCTCGCGATAGTTGGGATCGATCCGACATCGGTTCCTACTAACGTTTCTTTCCCCACAGAGCAGTGACTAGACCATAATTAAGGAAATACAAATCACCCGATGCTTGATACACCGTTAACGTTCCTGGTCCGCGGCAGGTAGTAGCGTTATACAATTGGAGAGGTTAAGCCACCGCCCCCGTCAATTTCCACGTTCAGAGGCTGATTACTTATCGACCAAGAAGTTCTTTCAAAAAGAGGCGTACGTTATGAAGCTCAGGGTCTCAATAGTCCAGGAGTCTAGGGCCAGGCGTAGGTGCACGCCCTCCAAGGATGTTCATACCATGACCGAATGCGTGGTCGGCAGTACTAGTCACCCCGGTCTTCATTCAAGCAAAATTAACGCTTCTCCGTTTGTACGTATGTATAGGACTACTACTGAAAAATCTTCACTCGAGAAACACGCAACTTCGACGTCTACACGTGTTGAGAAGGAAAACGGAGAAAGATGACTGAAAGACAGCGTCGAAGCAACCTTCCATTCACCAAAAGAATGAAACAGAAAAGGTATCGATGGAAGGAGTGAGGAGGATAATGGGATATGGTTGAGCACGGATACAGAATAGAAACACAGCGCACAGCTACATACAACAACAAGCAGGTCAGAAGTATCTTCTACAACAATACACCCTTAGGGAGACAGACACACGACAACACATAGCGACCTCTATAGCACCACGAAGAAAACGTATCCGTGAACGCACAAAGACATGGGTTATCATACACTTGCCCTCACTCGTTCGCGCCCGCCCCCTTGGCAAGTGGCAGACGAGTGGCGTCGCTTGCAGTTTCAACTCGGCTTGCCATGCGGAGCAGAAGTCAGTTTAGGTACTCCTCGGTTCCCAGCCGCGTTCTCCTTCCCATGCCCGGAAGACGTATGCGGAACAGGGGCCGCAATCTTCGGTACGTCGTCCGCCAGAGCGAGATCGTCTACCGGCTTCATCGCATCGGCCTCAATCGCCTCTTCTTGTTGGAGATGGTGGATCGCCTGTGTTTGGCCGGCGCTGATAGGCACAGGTTGACTCGGTGCGTTATCTCTTCGCCGTGCGTCCTCCTCCTCCGCGCGTCGAATGATGTCAATCTCGCCTTGCACAACGACACCATCGAGCCAGGCGTGGTGTATGAGCTCGCTTGCTTTCGCGCGTTTCTCAGGTACGAGGCGGAGCATCGGGTTCAGGAACGACGCAATCATGTCAGCCTCCTCTTTGGGGAGGAGGTATTTGTCGTGAAGAACGTCTGACAATGGCCAAAAGCGCAATTTCTGGATATGTCGAAGCTCGCCTGTGAAGGATCGCAGTCGGTGGATGTGATCGTAGTGGAACTATAAATAACAAACGTACCTTTTCGGTTAAAGAAGTCACCGCTGTACTTTCCAGAGAACGCGACACTCTTCGGGAATTCTCCCATCAGTTCAATGATCTGCGCGATATGGTCGTCGTCTTTGGTGTATCTTGTTCCTGAAGCTGGATCGAATAGGTAATCTCCACCCGTCAACAGCTCGAATATCTGGAACTCGCATTACTACATGCACCCATAGAATAACTAGATGACCGGAAGACTCACGATGCATGCGACACTCCATATATCTGCGCTTGTTCCCCAACGTGCTCCCAGAATGACTTCCGGACAGCGGTACTGTCTCGTTTGGATGTCGTCCGTAAAATGGTGTTCCGTCCACGTTGCTAATAAACGCAAGAGAGCACATCATTGGTATCAGCATCACGTTCGCCCCCTCACGTGCGTCTCGCAACGTATATGTACAACTGTGTGTCCAGATGGACAGACGGTTGAGGCAATCCGTCGACCTGGGGAACACAGCCCGCAGGAGACCAGTAGAATTTCAAGCAAGACAATGACACTCACCGTTTCCCAAATCGGCGATCTTCACAGTGATCTTCTCCAGACCTTCCATGAAAGGCATATTACCATCCACCGACATCGCAGAAGTAGACACCGCCGGCAAATTCGGCCCGCCTCCATTTACATCCTCACCAGCTGGTGCTCCTCCTTCAGTATACGGCGGCGGATTCGAGGGCGACGGCGGGACACCACTGGTCGCGGCAGACGACGGGCCTGCGTCCCCGGGGGCTTGCTGGGAGAGTAACGATGGCCCAGCCACCTTGGACTTCCCAGGCCTTACTTTCTCTCCAAACGGCGACGTCTCCAACTTGACATTCTGTATCCTCTCCGCCGCCTGCTCCATAGAGTTAGACCTGTTGTCTTTGCTCCCGCTGCCACTCGCGCGTGAATTTCCTGTGTCCGCAGCACCTATGTTCTCCTTGACACTCCCATTGCCTAATGACCCCGGCTTACTAGGTCCAGCATCCGAATCGATCTTGCTCATGCTAAACGCCCAACGGTCAATGTGAGAAGACGAGCCGTACGAAGAGCTTGGCGACGGCAAGGGTTGCGAGCCGGTAATGAACACGCTTTCGGATCTTGGCGTCTGGTTGCCGCCTCTGCCACGGGAAGGCGGCACACCGACGAGGCGCGTCGGCGCGGACTGTGCACTGGCAGACTGGGCAGCAAGCTCCGCCTCGATGATCGACTCAACATCATCGATAGATATCAAGACGTTCTCTGGCTTGAGATCTTGAATTATGGGCGTATACGAGGTCAGCGGCAGGTGGCTTGAGCACGAAGATGCCACTGCTCACCTGTGTGGATGACGCCGCAGCAACGGTGCATGTAATCGAGCCCGAGAAGAATTTGCTTCGCGATTTGCTTGACTAGGGGCATGGGTACGCCCTTATTCTGGTGTCGCTTGATGAGACCAAGCAGGTTCTCGCCTAATACTTCGAAAACCATGCAGACGTGGGTGCCATTTGGTCCTTTGTGTCGGAAATGGTCTAGGAACGAGATGACGTGCGATCGACCGGGGTGAGTGTGTGAGGGGGAAACGGGAGGGTTCGGATTGGACGGGGTAGGTTGTATGGGCGGGGCAGAGGAGGTGATCAATCGCTGAAGGAGCTTGATCTCGTCCAGCGCTGTCTCTGTGTACCTCGGAGCAGATTTGACCACTTTAAGGGCTACATGGCGATTCATTCTGCGGGCGGCGATTTAGGTACAGCGTAAAGGGGTAAGTGGAAATGCTGGTGGGTACATCAGCGATAGGACACTCACTTTGTGTCCTTTGCGAGCCATACCGTCGAGAAGTGACCCCAACCAAGCTTTCTGACTACCACATACCGTCCGTCTGAAAAGGTGTCACCGATGTGTACGGGGTGGTATCCTCCCTTGACGTAGTCCTCCCAGTCTTCCTCGTCTTCAGTCATGACCGAGTGGGAGTGAGATGAGTCGTAAGAACCAGCGTGTGACATACTTGCTGAGCCGTTTGCGTCTCTTATGCCCGAGTGTGATGTAAAGATAAGACAGCGAGGTGGCCAGAGATAAGCACAAATGCCCACCTTGTCTCCACTACTTATACCCACAAATTCGACACTTATTCTTCGTCTTGTCCTTTCCTCGGCGTGTGACGACTTCCCGTGGGCTACTGGCCCTTGGCTTAGGCTTCTGCTGGCAGACAACGACGGCGCAGCGTTGGGAACGACGACGTCGAGGATATCGTTTCAAAGCAGATGTCCCGAAAAGGAATCCGGCGTTTATGCATAATGGGCGTCTCGACGTCCAGCGAGTGCGAAATCAGCTATTTCTCCACATTCTGGGTAAGCATATTTTCCTGAGCAACCATTGCAAAAAGTTGAGATAAAACCATGCTAGCCATTGTTGCATAGCCATCGCAAATGAATTTATTGAACGACTGACGCACCGTCACTGGCAGCCATCTCTTTGCCTGAGGGGATGAGGGGCTAAAGATGATGACGGCCATGAGCGAAGCTTCGTCGCTCACTCTTTTATCTCTTTCTTATCTGACTCTTATGTGACTCGCCCTGACAGTTGACCGCATCAGTCACAGCGGTGTATACCTCGGATTGTCCAACTTAGTAGTCAACCGAGCAGCATCGTCGCGCGAATCCTGCCAATACCACTTACCCCAGAAATGCAATAATCGCGCATCTCTGATTGGTCAAAATTCGCAGATATCAGGGCGGGAGTTCCCATGAACTTGAACTCCCCTCCTGTCTTTCGCCTTATACTCAGTACGCTGGCAGCCGTCGATCGTCACGGACTGTGAAAACTACACGCTGAGTACTGAGTACTGAGTTTTGACACACGCTCTTACATTCAACTCGTTGGAGGAAAAGAAGGAAGCACAATGCTATTTACTTATCGGCAACGGCGCTTGAGCCAGTCCGATAGACGGTATTAGTAGCGTTGGTAAGTATATACAAGAGTAAACAATGTGCGCTCAATCGCTCGTCGTCATCATATGCATCATGCCAGTGTAAGTACTTCCAACTTAAACTCACCCTTACTCCTGCTACCTCCGGAGTTATCCATTGATTCAACCCTGTCGGGGATGCACTGGCAGGCATATATCACGTTGCTTCACAGTAACAACACTCCGATACATCAAGGCGAGTGTTCTGCGCCACACCTGTCCGTAAAGTACAATAAACTGAATCTTACGTGCACAGCATCTTGTACAGAGTGCTCGAACGAATACAACAGGCTTGAACTCCTTCTGAAATCAGATGAAATGCCATCCCTATGGTCACCATACAGCACCGCCTTTGTGGCTTTTTCAATGCACATACTAACCAGTGGGATTGTCATGACCATGGGTAAACGTACAATACTGCAGTATTTTTGTTATGTTCTTCAGACTCTGTACTGCAACTGTGCTGTACACTGAGCTCACTATACGCCACATCTAGATTTAGCATGGTAAGCCGCATCCTCAAAAACTGTGCTATATCGTCCGGAAGACTCATACTCTCCGTCTCTGCTAGTCATACCATGAAGCTCAACCTCAACATTACTCGACTCTCTCTTCGCCGATTGTTCTCGCATAGACGAAAGGCAATAGCAGAGGATGAGGTTCCAACTGTTGCAGGAGCGCCACCTACAACCCCTCCGAAGGACCACCTACGATCCAAAGATCTCCCACGTGATGGGCTTCGTCAACGTCCGGAACAGCACACCCTACGCCGCACAACAGTCCGGAGGAAACCACCGCCCCGTGCCATGTACGTCATTGACGAGGTCGACGAGCCACCTGCTCAGGCATCTGTAAGCTCTTCAGCAAGCCTGATATCTTATCTTGTATTGACGACGAATCCTCCGTATTTTTCAGACCTCATCTACCCTAAACCCTCCTCTCGATCACACCAAAGAACCCGAACTTGAGTCCGTCGCATCTCCTCTATCAGACTCGGACACTCCATCATCCAGACCAACCTCCGGCGCACGTCTTATCGACGCGTCCAACGGTCGCACATTCGGTAGATACTCGCTACCTCCAGTTGAATACACCCTCGATCCTCCGAGTGGTAGGACGACACGATCCAACACTGCGGACACGGCTACAAGCATACGCATCGTTACTGCTACAGCAATACTCAGCGAGGCGCATTACACGTATGACGGCCTCACGGATAGTCTGTGCAGTTCACCCGCGTTGTCCTATCTGACACTTCCGGAAGTCGAGGATGAAAATCCGGGTATACTCGACGCTGTAACAGCGGAAGTTGAAGTTGACCCGGGAGCAAAGGAGTCTGAGGAATTCAGGCTCAAGGAGACCTGCGATGGGATTTATACGCCTGTGACTACCGATGGTGGATGTTGTGGCGGAAATACTCCTATGGGTGGCACTATGGCACTCCCATGCGAGACACTTGGAGTGCAGTCTACGGCGCAGGCAGAGGAAGAAGAGAGTGCGGTTTTAGAACAGCCTCGGTGCTCGCCAACTGCGCAAAATCAGGTGAACGAGTTGCAAATCGACTCGGGCTCTCCTACAGCTAGCCAGACTGACATAACCGACGACTGCCCTGCTCGAGACTCACGAAAGGGAGAGACAAAGGTACGTGAATAACTTTTCGCTCCGAATCCTGCTCACACCGCTGTTAGGTTGAAAGCGCGCCGTCTTTGGACCCTTCCTCGCCTCTTCCCAGGGATGGACCTTACAACAGAGCGGACACATCAGCGGCTACTGGACTTACCTTCCCGTTCGCTCTCAGCAAATTCAACACTTCTGGGATGCGAGATACGGGCTTTGAAGTAGCGCACCCGCAAACCTCGAAGCCCCTCAAGCCCTTGTTTGATATTAATGCGCAGTCTGAGGATACTATACTTGACAGAGCTGGTGTACCCAACCGTCCGCCGCGTTCACCCGAGAGGCATAAGAATCTGTGCGGACCATCACCGGACACTCTGACCCGGGGGACCTTCAGTCGTGCGTCGAATATTCCGTCCGGTAAGCTAGTCTTTGCCCCACCAGAACTAGTTGCTGTCGACTCGCTCGTGGATCTAGATGATCACAAAGCTCTGGACGTTGTGCCACTATCTGAATCCCTGTCACCGAGCACATCATATGCTACAGCGACGGCCAAGCAGTTAGCAGTCGGCAACCCTTGGCTTGCTGCGTCTGCGAAGATCTCTTCCCCTCCGCCCTTACCACCAAAATCCATTCGGCGCAATGCACAGATTCCTCCTCCAACTGCATTCACCAGCAATGCTGAGATTGTCGAGGAAGAAGAGTGACGCGACCGAGGCGGACACATCTGAGTTTGGAGATGAGGGCTACCTTCCACACCCCTGCGGCTCACGCTTCTCTGCCCTCTTCCGTACAGCATTACCCATCCCTCTTTTAACCATCACCCTGGCCCCTACTTCGCAAGCATAGCCTCACGACCATTTGCATAGCACACCGTGACAGTACTCAATGTGATCTCACATCATCCCTCATTTTGAACCAGGCGCAGCAAAAGTTTCCCAAACTTCGATGATGGCTGTGACAGTGGTGGCGTGTCGTACCAGTATGTCAACAACACGGTCATTTATACTGGTACCCCATGTACAAAAGAGAGGTTATGATGCAGAGGGTTGTTAATGAGGTTGGTTGATGTGCCTGAGGCTGTGAAATTTACGGGATCGTGGTCTAATGAGGTTGTTTATATGTTTAGGGTGAGTGGCGGTGTATGCTGCGGGTGTTTATTACATGCTTTACAATACGTAGAAATGACTTTTCGTCTATAGGACTTTCGTCGGTGGTCCTTGCAACC
Source organism: Irpex sp. Y119-03 (assembly GCA_037042295.1). Classification (NCBI taxonomy): domain Eukaryota; kingdom Fungi; phylum Basidiomycota; class Agaricomycetes; order Polyporales; family Irpicaceae; genus Irpex; species Irpex sp. Y119-03. The sequence goes on along the minus strand of JAXQKB010000177.1, from coordinate 10,768 downwards.
TTGGTTTGGTTGCTGCTACAAGATTTTGCTCCTGAAGGCCTGAAGGCTGTGGTACTAGTCATTATTCCAGGTGAGTCTTCTTCCTCCTTTCATGGACGTCGCTTATAGATATAGTGCGAAATTGGCCGTATACAGACCGACCATACAAATAGTACATTCACAGGAAAGAATTCTCGGCAGAATTAACTCCACCAATATTGTCGACATGAGGACCGCAGCACATCCGACACAGGGTACCCTGCCAATCATCCATACGAGGCTAGATATTCTTTCGCAAGGCATGACAACGAATTGCATTATTTCCTCCCAGCGCACACTTCTCGGAAGAGAGACCATGGAATCACATACGTCTTTAAAAGCGTAACTTGGATGCTCACTGTGAGTGGCGGTATATCTATTGCATAAGGTTACTCATACAGTGTCTATCAAACAAGTTGACAGCCTGAGGCTAATACGCCTTGGCGGGATTATATCGCCGTCATGGTGCACTGCCCAATAAGGCTGTGACGTTTTCACTCGGAGCAATAGGTGCTTCTTATGCGCAGTATGAGGTACTACAAACCTGGACGAGTCGTGGGCCTACTAACGAGCGGTATATAACAGAGCAGATACTATATCTTCCCTTCCAACACAAAGGTTCACTGCCTTGTGCCCCGGGCCATCTCTCTTCAAGAACACAACGCTCGCGTAGACAAGATGGTCTCCAAACTCTTAGTATTGTCCGCTCTTCTCACCCTCGCGCTGTCGAAGCCTCATGCTCGCCGTTTAACGGTGCATGAAGCTGCTATTGTCAGCACACCCAGAGGCTTTGTCCGCACCGCTCCCGTGTCTGCCAACTACACCATTGAGCTCAGAATAGCCCTAGCACCCAGCGACTCCGAAGGGCTTATCAGTGCGCTATACGACGTCAGCGACCCGAAGAGCAGCCTTTACGGGGCACACCTCACAAAGGAGGAGGTACGCAAAATCAGAGTTTGTTGTTACTTAAGCATTCTCATAAGAAGTTATCCTTAACAGGCTGGAGGGTTCGTTGCTCCTACTGATGAGACAGTTGAGAAGGTCAACGAGTGGCTGAAGGAGAACGGTGTCACCGCGACCCCGCTCACCGACGCCGGTAATTGGCTGAGCATCCAACTCCCTGCCTCCAAAGCAAACGGAATGCTAGACGCTGACTTCTCCGTCTTCACTCACCCCGACACCAACAAGCAGACAGTTCGCAGTCTCAGCTACTCCATTCCAGACACTCTGAAGGGCCATATTGACGTCATTTATCCAATCGTTAGGTAGGCCAAGCACTCAAATGTTTAGGATAGAATCTAACAAAGCTGCATGTAGCTTCCCAAGTCCCAACGGACGCAGCGTGACTGTTCACTCAGTGTCGGTCAACAACGATGCGCACTCAGCCGCCTGCAGCCCTAGCGGTATCACTCCCAAATGCATACAGACTTTGTACGGTGTGCCCACAACCCTAGCCAAATCGTCAAAGAACCAGCTTGCCGTCAGCGGTTTCATCGAGCAACACGCCCAGCAGAAGGATTTAACGGCATGTGTATACTCTGGGCTCTCTGACAATATTCTAATGAATGACTATTATGCTACCTAGACTTTCCTAAAGAAGTTCCGCCCTGACCTCCCTTCTACCACTGCTTTCTCCCTGCAAACTCTCGACGGTGGTAGTAACCCCCAGGGAGACGGTGAAGGCGGTGACGAAGCCGTAAGTTCCTTTTGACTCATTGTACTAGCGGTCATTGTTTAATTCCACGATGCCCCCATAAGAATCTCGACATCCAGTACACCATTGGCATCGCCTCCGGTGTCCCAACGACATTCATCTCCGTTGGGGAGAATGTCCAAGATGGAGATCTCCGAGGCTCCTTGGACCTTGTCAACTTCCTTAGCAACAAGGAAAGCCCTCCCCAGGTGCTCTCTACTAGTTATGGTGTTGACGAGCCAGACGTCTCGGAAGCTTTATCCAAGTATGTCACTTTGTATTGCCGCCTGGTCTTTTCTGATGTGACATTTAGGACCCTGTGCAATGCTTTCGCGCAACTTGGTGCACGAGGCGTGTCTATCCTCTTTGCTTCGGGAGACGGAGGTGTCTGTGGCGGTACGTACGGCGAAAGCGGCTGCACGGCGTTTATCCCAACCTCCCCCAACGGTTGCCCGTTGTACGTGCCTTAGAACATCTAGCTTATACTTCTATCTAACAATTCCCATGCCAGTGTCACCAGCGTGGGTGCAACTCAGCTGTCTGGTTCCACTGGCGAGACATCTGCGTTCTTCTCCTCTGGCGGTTTCTCGAACTACTTTGGCATGCCATCCTACCAGGCTTCCGCTGTCCAGAGCTTCCTTTCCGCCCTCGGCAATACGGACTCTGGTAAATTCAATCGAACTGGACGTGCCAATCCAGATGTTGCCGCCATTGGAACAAACGTTGAGATTGTCCTCAACGGAAAGACTGAACTTGTTAACGGCACGAGTTGCTCGGCTCCCATCTTCGCAAGCATCATTGCCCTGATCAACGACGAGCTGATTTCTGCTGGGAAGAGCCCGCTTGGGTTCTTGAACCCCTTCCTGTACGCCAACCCAGGGGCATTCTACGATATTACCACCGGTGACTGAATTCGATAACCTTGAAGTGTAGGGAGTAACTAACCTCTATCGCATAGGCTCCAATCCCGGAGCATCCAACACGAGCGGTTTCCCGGCGGTCAAGGGATGGGACCCTGTCACCGGACTTGGCACACCCAACTTTGCTGCCCTCAGAAAGGCTGCTGGTCTCTAACGATTACGGGCCAGAATTAGTACTCGCATTATGAGTGGTCTTTATCTCTCATCGAACTCTCAGCGTATTACGCTATGTTGTCCAGAGTGTGTTGAAATGCAATATACTGGATCACATACCACTCGCTCTCGCAGGGAACTATTGGTCTAGGCCAGAGATACACGACTTTTACAGAGTCCGAGTCGGTGACATCATCATTTGAATTCGTCTCAGACACTCATATCTACTAGATGATAACAAGAATATCGCTGGTCGCTACTTGCGCTCATTCACCTCGTTGGACACAAAAAGTACGCGCCCCTATCATGACCCTCAAGAACAAGCTGGCGTTGATTACTGGATGCACGGGAGTATTATTAAAGATTTAGAATCGTCGACCTACTACTGATATACTCACTATCCACGGCCACTCAACAGAGGAGGAATAGGCCAGGCAACTGCAAGATTGCTTGCTCTCGAGGGATGCTCTATCGCCATTCACTATGCCTCTGATTCGTCCAAGGTCAAGGCTGATGCTCTCATCGAAGAGCTTACGCACACCCTGCAACTCGATAACGTAACAATACGCGCATCTGCCTTTCAAGCAGATCTCTCGTCGTATGAGAATGCGAAGAAGCTACATGACGAGGTTGTCGATGCACTCGGACACCCAGATATATTCTTTGGCAATCATGGAGTAGCAGGGAACACTATTGGGCCAAACGGAGATGTCGCAGATATCAGCCCACAGATGTTTGAGGAAACTTGGCGAACAAATACGGGAACCAACTTCTACGTACGTAGGCAGTGTTGGCTTTCTCCGTTACTTAAGTTTCTACAAACTTGATGCGTTTGCCGATAGCTCGCGCAGCTATGTATCCCCCACATGGAAGCGCACAAGTGGGGCCGTATCATCCTCACATCAAGGTATGGTCTGACTCGTGCAAGTGCTGTATACGCATGCCGAATCAATACTTATGACATTTGCGTTATAGCGTCGCCGCGCGTGAGTATTTATATCCGACGACTTATTACTCAGACTCACTGCCAGTGGGGAAATTATCCTAGTGACTGGAGGAGTGATTGGACCACATTATGCATCCTCGAAGGCAGCCATGCACGGCCTCATCCACTGGCTGTCGCTCCGATATGCAAAGGATGGTATTGTGAGTTATTGTGAGTTGCTCTTCCGAGGGAGGTGCTGAACTGAACACACAGTGTTCGAATGCAATTGCACCTGCATTGATAGAAGGTTAATGACTGAACGTTTGTTATATTCGACAACGGTTTTACTCTTCTCGTATATAGATACCACCATGCTTCCAAGAGGAACTGCCGATTTGAGAGTGAGAACCGGACTTACATAGGCTCTATTTTTGAAAGATCTAATACACTGACTCCATCGTCCTGTAGAGTAGGATACCTATAGGAAGACTAGGAAAACCAGACGAGATAGCAGCTATCGTGGTAATGCTGGCCAAGAACGCGTATATGACGAACAAGGTGCGCACCGCTGCAAGCTCTTCCCGCAACTTCGAAGGCTGATGTCCAATGCAGGTTGTGGTCGCAGACGGTGGCTGGACAGGAGGAGGGATGTGAACACTAGTAGAATGATTAGTTGTAATGATACATTGGCAGTATCGCATTCAAGCTCAAGTTGCCGAAGATATAGACGAGCCAAATGGAGGGCCCAAACAGAACAACGCAAGCAAAGGTATCATTCCATGCTATTCTCGGGCTTTATTGCGATGCAATACGGGATGACATGTGACATACCAGTGCTCCAGTCTCGCGGGGAAATATTGCCGCAAATGAGTCCGTCTGTGACTCCATCGTTTACATACTTCACGACTCGGGAGATAACGCGATAACGAGTCTTTCAAGTTATTTACTACTTGCATTCTTCCGTCGTCGGGGAGGCCGTTATCAAAGGACATACGCACGAGTATCATGAGCTTGAAGAACAGGTTGGCGTTGATCACTGGTTGCACGTCGGTATCCGATGTCAAAATCCTTCAATTCGTGCACTAATATGTCAGCGGACGACCAACAGAGGAGGAATAGGCTCGGCTGCAGCGAGAGCACTTGCCCGCGAAGGATGTTCGATCGCCATCCACTATGCCTCCGATTCGTCCAAGGCCAAGGCAGAAGCTCTCATCGAGGAGTTTACGCACATCGCACAACCCGATAACATAGCGATACGTGCATCTGCCTTTCAAGCGGATTTGTCGATGTACGAGAATGCCAAGAAGTTGTACGATGAGGTCGTCGATACACTTGGACACCCGGATATCTTCTTTGGCAACCATGGAGTCCTAGGGAAGATAATTGGACCAGACGGCAATGTCGCAGATGTCAGTCCACAGATATTTGAGGAGATATGGCGAACAAACACTGGGACCAATTTCTACGTACGTAGGCGCTGCTGCCTCCGTTACACCCAGTTTCGACTGATGTGATTTATCCATGATAAGCTCGCGCAGCTATGTATCCCCCACATGGAAGCGCAGAAGTGGGGCCGTATCATACTCACATCGAGGTAGGGTTTCGATCGCATGCCTCACGCAGTCCTGATCAACTTCTAATTGTCTGGGCATAGTGTCGCCGCGCGTGAGTATATGCCATTGAACATTTCACAGTTGAGGCTTATCGGTGAAGCTGCCCAGTGAACGGAGGACTGGTTGGACCACATTATGCATCCTCGAAAGCAGCGATGCACGGCCTCATCCACTGGCTGTCGCTTCGATATGCGAAAGATGGCATAGTGAGTAATCGTGGGTGTGTTCCTTCGACCAATACATGCTGAAGTAAGCATGCAGTGCTCGAACGCAGTTGCTCCTGCATTGGTAGAAGGTAAGTCAGTTGACTGGATGTTTTTTACATGGAGCAACAGCTTACATTTCCGGTACTGTATGGAGAAACCACCAGGCTCCCGCGTGGAACTGATGAAATGAGAGTGAGCACCTAACCTACAAGGGCACGATTGATAAACGTCTCATTTTCTGATTCATCGACCTGTAGAGCAGGATACCTATCGGAAGATTGGGCAAACCAGACGAGATAGCGTCCATCGTAGTCATGCTGGTCAAGAACGCATATATGACAAACAAGGTACGCGCCACTAGCAGTTCTTCCTCAAATCCAGAGGGTGAAGCTTGTCACAGGTCATTGTCGCAGACGGAGGTTGGACAGGAGGAGGAATCTGAAGGTGTATATGGTGATAATCGTAATGATACAGTATCATATTGCCGGGGGTATAGCAAAGAAGCCAAATGGAGGTGCCAGATAGTACAACGAAAGCAAAGTGAGCCAAAGCATGCGAGACAGGATCGTATTCACGTAAGTTTCATGACTTAACCGGCGAATTCGTCTTTCGATTCAGGCCAGCTGACTCGATGATGTCGTTGAGTTGCGATATACGTTTCTGCGCTAGGTCAACCTGCCGCTGGTAGCTCCTGCCAAAGCCAGACCCATCAGTATCTGCAACCACGAACTACGGTTCTCTATGAGGTGGAAGAACACGCACCTGGCCTGAGTCTCGAGTTCCAGCACACGCTCCTTACCACCCTGCCGCTCCCGCTTGATCTTCTCCTCAGCCTGCTTCAATCGCGCCTCATATTCCTTCACTCGAGTCTCCCACTTGTTGTCCGCAGCAGTGGTCTTCTCGCCTATAGCAGCGATCTTCTCTTCTGCTGCCACAAGCTGGTTCTGCAGGATAACGGTGCGCCTTTCGGCTGTTGTAGCACGGGCAGTTAACGCTCGAACTTCCATGTTATCACCTGTACCAGGCTTGCGACTGCTGTTGCTGATGGCGGACTGCAATTCCGCATTTGTTGTCTACGCATACCAGTTGAGTGTTCCATGACAGAAACGCGACGAAGGAGCGCCACAAACCTTCAACGCCTCGATCTCCCCATCCTTCGCCGCCATCTTCTTTCTCCATCCGCCCTTGGCCTCAGCAAGCGTCTTGAGACTCGCCTCGAACTTATCAATCTGCCTCCATCTCGAATCAAGTTGCTTGCGCATCTCGGTCAGTTTCTCGGTGTATTTAGTTTCGACGTCCTTCGTGCGCTTGTCAAAGTCGAGCTGAATCTGACTGAGGGCTTTCAAGCGAGAGATGAGGTTGTCGTGGAAGACGCTAAAGTTGGTGAATGGCTTCGTTTCTGCGGCGCCATTCTTCTTCTACGTTATAAAAAAACCCTTAGCCGACCCATTGACTGTCCCAAACATGACACTCACCGGCGTCTTGTCAACCCCCAGAATCTTATCCATATACTGATAGATTGTGAGCAGAAGCGTGTTCCTCTCCGTCAACTGATCTCTATACTGCGACTCGGCTGAAAGCAGACTTCGCTGATCCTTGCTCAACCGCTGCTCTAGCTCCGTCACCTTAGCGCGCAGCGCAGTGACCTCAGCTTCAGAATTCTTCAACGACGCCTGCACACTGTCTAATTTCTCAGACATGTTCAGCCTCGCCTGAGTCTGCGCCGCAAGCTGACTCGAAAGATCCCTGTTCTCGGCGTGCAGCTTGTCCAACACGGACTCCCGATCCCGGCCTTGACCTTCCCGGTCATCAAGCTGCTTCCTCGCACGAGCAAGCTCGTCTTCGAGTCGCTCGACGTCCCGCCGGAGACGATCCACCTCGAGCTGCAGCGAGAACCGCGCCGTCGTATGAGACTCGCCAAGCTTCTTCGACTCTTTCTCCATATTCTGCAGCGCATCCTGGACCGCTGCAAAATCAGTTTCGCGTTGGGACAGCAACGCCTGTGTACGTGCGAGGTCGCTGAGGGCGGATTGTAGAGCAGACTCCTTCGCTTCGAGTGCGCGTTTTGACTGGCGCGCAGATTCGTCGTGTTCTCGTTGGAGTTTGTCTCGTTCGTTTTCGAGACGCTCGCGGTTAGACCGTTCGCGCTGCATCTCAGCGACGAGCTTCTCGATATGCTTGGCTAGCTCTTCCTGGCGAGCGCGCACCTCATCAGCCTCGCGAGTTCTTGTCTCGCAGAGCTCAGTCATCTCTTCGAGTTGAGCCTTCGTACTGGCCAGTCTCTGATGCCATGATGAGCGATAAGTTATTGTCAACCAGCTCACAAATATCACTTACTTCTTTCAAAGCGGCAGTGAGACCCTCGAGGCGTTCCCGTTCGACGGCGTCGTCTTCCCTCGCTCGCGCACTCTCCTCCTTCAGCTGCTCGAGTTGATCCTCGAGAGAATACACCTGATTCCCCAGCCTCTCGATCTCAGTGTTCGCAGCCTCGATCTCAGCCTCCTTTTCTTCTGACTCGCGCTCCAGATGAGCGAGCGCTGTCTCGAACTTTTCGTGCAGGTCGTTCGTGTTCGACTCCAGTTCTGAGACATGCAGACGGAGTTCTTTCGATTCTGCGTCGCGTTGTTCAAGGGCCTTTGAACAGAGTTAGGTATACTACCCGCAAATACTCTAGCAGAGGAGCTTACGTCGCGCAGTTCTTCAACCTGTCCACGGGCCTCCTGAGCCTCTCCCTTCCATTCCTCTTCCACCTGTTCGACGATACGCCTATGCTCGCGCACAATATCCTCGATCTCGCGGTTCTTCATCTCGATGTCGTCTTCCTTCTGCTGCAGTTCGATCTGCGCAGCCGCAAGCTTGTCTCTCACAGCGTTGAGACCCTCTTCTGCAGCTTCTCTCTCTTCTCGCTCCTCTAGGATCTGGGCACGACTCTGACTTCGCTCGATCGACTCGGCTTCTCTCCTTCGCCTCTCGTTCTCAAGCTCAAGCTTCATAGCCTCCAGCTCGTCCGCTATATCCTCCTTCGCATCTTCAATGCTGGCCAACCTGTCATCTTGAGCGCTGAGCTTAGCTCGCAGGTCCTCGTTCTCAGCTTCCATTTCTTCGAGTTTCCTCCTCAGTCGATCGACAGGCTCCTCATCCTCCCTGCGCTCAACAATCTCCTTCAGCCGCTCCATCTCATCCATATTCTCCTCCAGCAGCGCTCTTGCATTCTCGAGCTCTTCTTCGAGTTGCGCATTCCGTGCCTCAAACTCTCTCAACGCGCCCTCGTCTGGCCCACTGGCGCGCCTCCGCCTCAACTCTCGAATCTCCCGCTCCCGTTCCTCCAGCTTCTCCTCCAGCTCGCGCGCGCGTCCCGATCCCCGCTGCAGTCTCTCCAGTTCCCTCTCCAGCTCCAGCACGAGCTTCTTCAGCTTCTTCACCTCCATTCCACGCTGCTGCACCTCAATCTTGAGGTTAATATTCTGTTTGAGAGCGGCATCAATTTGGTCTGGTGCTAATTGCGCGAGCCGCTCCTCGAGAAAGTGAACTTTGAGCTTGATATTGAAGTTCTCCTTCTTCAAGCTGTCTATATGCTACTAGATAAATGAGAGAAAGTCCTGTGGCTCAGTTATGCACGCACCTTCTCTTGATCTCGAAGCGTCAAGTTCACGCCTCCCTTACCTCCTACAGTCTTGGACGACTTCGTACGTCCTCCAGCACCACTGTCGTACCCTTCGGCATAGCTCTTCTCTCGTCCGGGTGTGTCGAGTACATCTCCATCTCCGTCTTCTATGTCTTCAAACGTACCACGGCGCTTTGGTGTTGCATCTTCGAACCGTCGTCTATTAAACTGAGCGGCATTTGGCGGCGAAGGCGTAGATAACAGCGCAGAAGACGTCGCAGTCGAGCTTGACGGCTTTCGAAAGTTTCTTGCGGGCGTGGAGAACCCCGATACAAGTGACCCCAGCGACAGGTCTGGTGGGGTCCCGACGGACTGAAACGATGCATCTCCGCGACTCATTAATGCAAGTTTATCGAGACGTATTCATGCGCAAGCAGCAGCCCCCGCTGAGAGTAGTGGGAGTAGAATTGAGGACGAATGGAGAAGTCGTGGATAGAGCCACAGTAACGTGACGAACCAATGTGACATCGGTCACGCATGTAAGCGTTACTAGTGGATGCCTACCCGTAAGGATTTTTAGTCTCGTGCCCAGAAGAGACGGACGTCGCCGAGGCTCCGTCCCCATTAGGCCGTCGGAGATCGAAAAAGAATGAGAGGTCCAACGGCCTAAGGGTCTGGGGCAAGAGGGGGGCGAAAAAAAGTTTCGAGACACCGAGCTCGAAAGTTTTGGGGTCCTCAAAGGGGGGGGTACCCCCCACCCACCTGCCAAATTAAGCGGCTCTGTTGATGTCTGAGACGAAGAGGATTGGCTAGCTCGCTGGCGTAGACGCTGCTCGGCTGTCAATGTTTGCTCCTGCTTGCCGTCTGTCCTGAAAGGGTATCCCTCACGTGCGTTTTGAGCACCTTTGTTGTGTCGATATATGTGTCGTCTCGTCCTGCTACCCAGATATTTTGCTACATACGGATTCAGAGTACATTCGGTCATACGACTGTAAATTATTGTAGGAGACTGTATAGGTGGAACATAAGTTTCGAGCAAACGTAGGCAAAAGTCCGCAAAATGGACCCCTGCCACCGATTAGGGGGGGTACCCCCCCTGCGGTCTATGTGCCCGATTTGAATCTCGCCCCCCCTTTGAAGAGAATTGCTCGCGAACGCGCGCTTGAGAGCAGGTCACTCCCTGTTGCAATACGATCGAGTATTCGGCGGGGCCTGAGAAATCACTTCCAAGGGCCGAGCCGGACTTATTCAAAAGCGGGCCATGCAATAGACCGAGGGGAGCGGGAGAACGTCGGGAAAAACGATCTGAAAGCAAGGTAAGGCGGAATGAAATGGAATAAGAGTGGAATCCGATCGTAAGAAACAATTTGAAGTGCAAACGAAGGACTTCGCACAGGTCGATCACAGTTTTACGTACGCTTTCGCGCGCCCTTTTGGTCCGAATCGCAATTGAACGTCGGGCCAGCGCTTGCATCGCAGTGACCTCGCACATGAAGTTCTAAGTTTTTTTTTATATCGCGAGGGCATATTCACGCGAAGTGTTTTATTACTACTATAAAAGCACGATATTTTCTGATTGAAACCCATGCTTATTTGTTGGGTAAAGTCATATATATGTACATACAGTAGCAACTAC
>JAXQKB010000176.1:0-35871 GCA_037042295.1 Irpex sp. Y119-03 | reverse complement strand
ACAATCCTCTACCAATTCAGGTTAACACTGGTCGTTTTTTGACAATTACGATTCTCACAGTCTTGACAATGCCAGCAGCCAGCTTGCAACCGCGCCAACCGAGAAGCCTACGCTGGAGATGACTAATCCCATCACGGGGAATAAGTACACTGCTCAAGAACTCGTCGACTTCCCTAACGGGTTCCCCAGCTATCCAGCTCAGCGACCACAAGGACAAATGTCAGAGGCCGAGAGCACCGGTAGGCACCGGCGCACATCCTGGGGAACAGGGCCCAAATAGAGCTCCTGTACCCATTGTGGATATGCTACTGCTATCCAGACTGGACAGATCAGCAGCGAAGCTGAGCCACCTGCCGTGAGCACCTTTGTTGTCTAAGGATGTATGGGCATTCCCGACTACTATGGCGAAGCTCGCAGATCTGAGACGGGTTGCATAAGAACGGTACAATATATCTGTGTTCAATTTCTGGCACAGATTTGTTACAGTGTGCTCTTGCATACCTAAAGGATCAAGGACCGTAGTGCAACAGAAGGCCGTGAGAATCTCAGTACCTTGACCTACCTGGGCATCCATTCGCCGCTTCACAAGCAAGGACTATGCACAGCGGAAATGCACACAAATGTCCACTGAGGACTATGAGATAGTAATGACACCACCGAACTCTGAGGCACCTACATCAACCGAAATGATACTCACAAACGTAAGCACTACGACGCCTACTGCAGTGGACACACACCCTGTCGAACCAGCAACTAGCTCCGCACCTCTCATGCTATTTGCGGGAACGACCAATATCGCTGCATGGGCCCAATTTCTTGAGCAACACCCAGATGTTCATATCCCGGGTGTAGCTCAAACTGAAATAGGCGCTGTCAAAGACACGCGCTACGAGGAGCACTCCGCGTGTCATGCCTAGGTCCAGAGTCTACAGATGGAACTGCAACGAGGCAGCTCCTCGAGCATGTCGCCTCATTCTTGCAAGAACCAAATCACAACATCCTCACCGCGTAGTTCATGGAAGCATGGATTTTTGTGGGAGAACTCACTGTCGAGGCCGTCTGTGAATATCTATATGATGTTCAAGGATACTTCGTCGAGTTTGAATTCGACCATACCACAGCGGGCACTGACTATGATACGGTGACCCATTGGCTGAACCAACTGAAGCCGACGGCCGATGGTACTGCCGCCAAGGGGCTATTGGCATCGCTAAACGACGAGGGCAGTGACTTGGGCAGATCGGCTATGGAGGAGGACAATATCTAAGTATTACAAGTCGGGGGAAACTCCTCATGCATCGACTCAACTCTTGGCTTCATCTTGAAGGGGAGAGTGTTAGGGGTTATGATAACTGCGCGGTAAACACCTTAGTAGATAAGATAAGATATGGGTAATGCATACGGGAAGATCGTAGACTAATCAGGTAACTACTATATAGTTAATGATCACAGCCCTTATGGCGCGCATCGGGATGAGGAAATCTTCATCTTTACCTTCGCATATGGTACCTACGTAGCTTCCGAATATCACTCGGTCATAGTTACGTTGGGTGCACGTGAGGTTGAAACATTACATCAGTCCATAGGATTCTGTGATTGCCCAGCTCAGGGTAGCTGCGGAGGTCTGCAATATCTACTTCATACAGGAGCCTTCACTGTGCATAATTGCAAGCTTGTGCCGCACATTTGAAGTCTAATATGAATAATGAAAATTCACTGGAAGATTTGCTCTCATGTAGCAATTTAAATTGACCGCCACACAGTTGCCACGCAAAGCTGCTGGCCAGAGCGCCGTGGGTGCAATGGCCTGCAGCAGTGCGCGGCGGCTTCTCTTCACTGGTGGTGACGAGCAATGTTAATATTATCTACCTCCATGCGATGATTTGTGATGCCCTGGCCCCTAGTAGCGGGCATTGCTGCGAACACAGTGTTACTAACTTATTTTGTTTTGCAGAAGGCTGGTAAATGGTAGCCTCTAGCCACGGGGCTGCAAGCATTAATTGCTCACGAATATACCGGCCGGCATATGATGGGCCGCAAGCCGCGGACAAGTCCACTGAACTTTCCAGACCCGGAATTCGTAGTAATTGATGCAAAGACATGCATGGGACCTCGTGACTAAGTTCATCTCCGCCAAAGCGGACGGTACTATGCTTCCACGGGAAGTGAACAAAACCCTTGTGGAGGTCCTCCACTTCCTCATGCCTCCTCGTTAAAATTCCCATTTGTGTGTTTCTGTCTTGAGAAACCGCATGCAAACTTTCATAAGGAAACAAGCAGAATTGCGGCAATGAAAAATCATAGAGCTTCGATTTGGATGCTTTGTCACGCGCGAATCACCTTGTAAGCTTGATCTAGCCTACATTTGCGCATATAATTGTGATGGCTATGCTGCAGAGGTCATATTTTCATATTAATATTTCGGGAAAAATAGAATTCTGGTCAAAGGACCCGATGTGCAAGTGCGACGTACGACATATGCTCCTGAAGGTGCTCGAGCGTGACATCAGCTCGCCCAGGAGTCAGGCGCTTACACGCCAAAAGTGCCGTGACATTGCGTGACATAAGCGTGGATTTGGCGGGCGAAAAGTTACCTTCGTACGGCTCTTCCTGCACGATCGTTTCTTCTTCAAAAAATCTGAAATCACAGTATGATATGCAGAAGATGTCTCGAAAACGTTGTACAAAAACTCCGAAGGTGAAGGGTGAACGTAGAAGCGGCAGCACGGGAAGTGAACACCCCTGTTCACTTTCCGTGGAAGCATAGTAGCGGAGCTATGCTTCGTAGTTGTCCGAATCAGGCTGATATTCAATATTTATAATGCCGGCGTATTGCCGAGTGTTCAGCGCTCAGATACTGGCTTGCTGATGTGGCGCAAATCACGCATATTCACACCGGCATAACTAAGAAAGCATTGTATTCAAGATTGAATCATCGGGACGAACAGTCAAACAAAACGAAAGATTCGCACTGTGCACGGCTCGATGTGGTAAGGATTGGACTAACGCAACAGCGGTAATAAGTAACACTCAAAGGATCCGGACTAATCTGAACTTGAAGTTTGACAGTAGATATCAGCGCAAAGCGTAGCAGCAGGATTCACAGAAAGGGCACAAAGTGATGAAAGAGCGACTGGGGGAGGGGTATACAGAGGTTGCAGTAGAATTATTACCAGCGAAAGATTGTCATCAGAACCTTCATGTGGAGCTGCCCACATAACTGCGCCTCCTAAGGCGTGTCCGACACTGAGATACCCTTGAAGGCGGTAGAATGCCCTCGGAGAATCTGGATTCGGCCCCCCCAGAAATATTAACCGTCCTGGATAGTATGAAGACAGATGGTCGGGGTGTACGTAGAAGGACCAGTAGGTGACGTGGACGGTATTGAACGGCCCCTGATGGGAATTCAAGTGAATTGGGGGAGCATCAGAGTTACTCGCAGGGGGCGGTGGGGGAAGGAACTGTGAAGGAGGTTGATAGTGAGGGGGAGCTCGATAGTCTTCGGCATGTACTCGGCGAGCCAACTTTGCCCTGCGAGAGTCGGTTTGCGCAAGATCAGCGCGGTCAGGAGAGATGGTCGCAGGAATATTAGGCGTTTGTGACCATTGAGGACTAGCTGTTCCTACACAGTCGTTTTTGAGTCTTCGCCAAGGAACACCACCAACTCAGACGCACCAGACAGGTTGTACAGGTCGCCCTCCTCCTCTACAATCAGGGAGCTACCGATAGTCGCAGGGGTCATCGGATGACTCATGGCGAGCTGGGCTCTGCTCGCACGACGGTCGCGGCGGCCACGTAGAAACGCGAGCGGCTTCATGCAGAAGCAGAACAAGGGGGGACATACCAACGCTAGTAGCATGCCCAGACATAACGTCTTTATATTGTTAGGGCGTGAGATATTTCAGGGCCGAGAGCGCCAAAGATCCGCCACAAACGTGACCATTAATCGTCTAGTTCGCGTCCAAGCCCACTGTAAACCTTCAGTATTAAAGCGCGTAACTGCAATCCGAGGTTGAATACTGAGTCTTCCCCGTTGTCTACCATCTAGTACTTACCAGGTATATTTTTGGCAGTCTTTCGTAGGCGGTTTGAACGGCAAGTCGATAGGCCGAACGAGATAGCTTTTGCCAAGAGGTATGTGAAACCGCTGAGAATGTACAGTACACCCTACTTCAGCTAGACAGAAGTAATCATACCGCGTAGCGCGTATCCTCTGAATGATCATTGAACTTGACGACATAGTCAGCAGACTAGGGTGAAAGGAAGTGAGTGGACTGACCTTAGGCTACTAAGCAACTATCCTGAACAATCTCGCCCTTACGCACCGCCTGACCCTCCCTACGTTCACCAATCATTTTCGATGAGAATCTATCACCTTACGTGGGACATGTGAGCAGCAGGAGCATAGAGCTACAAACACTGCAGCGAAAACCGTGCAGCCTGTAGACAAGACGAGGAGCGGGACCAACAGACGTCCATCACGCGAGTACCGCACGGACATATCACGAGTTAGTCACGGCTCTCTTCTACGTATCCGGCAGGAGTATCCAAGGAAGCCCGCTGTAATGCTTGAACGCGAGCCGCGGCTGCAGCTGAGAACGAGGGGCCTACGGACAGAACTAGTGACAAGTAGGAGTACATGATATCGATGTGTAGCTGGAACATCATAGTATAATATTAAGCAAGAGTAGACTAATAACGGCGTCTCATATATCGCGAACTACAGATGTGCTTCATCGAACCGGATAGCCCTGCTACCAACAAGAATACTTAAGTACTAAACGGCATAACCATAGACGGAAGCACGAGATCATAGGCAGTAAACAGAAGCAGAAGATCACAAGACATCATACAGAGAGAGGCAGAAGCATATGCAAATGAGACCATGGCTTGAAATGCGGTAAATGAGAATGGAAAGTCAAAAGAAATCATACGGAGAGCGGATGGGAACATATAGGAAATACGCGAGCCGCCTTCTCAAATTCCGCTGGTGAATAAATCAAGCCAGCCAGTTGTGGCCAACCGCACCAGCCATCGACAAACGATGAGTAGGGTCGCGCCGGCAAAGGCGAACAATCAGATCCCGCACTAGAAACATGTTTAGGGCAGTCCGTTGGAGGGATTGACACACTCACCATCGAAACTCCAAGTGGCAGGTAGATTCGCATACTCGACAACTCGATTGTCGATACCTTGGTCCAATTGGATGTCCTCACGGGAGAAGGGAATATTTCCGGCAAGCCTGTGATACTGTTAGAGGAAAGCCGCGTGAAAAGCAATGAACGACGTACACATGGACGATTGTGACTCCGACAGACCAACTATCCACCTTGAAATCATAGCGCGGTGCCGCTCCATTCGTTGAGCATACTTCAGGGGCCATGTAAGCGGGAGTACCGCACATGGTCTAGAAGGATTGGGTCGTTAGTGGACATCGTTTCACAGCGAATAGAGCGTTACGCTTACATGAATGGCCATGTTACTGTCGTGCACCTTTGCAAGGCCAAAGTTGGTGATTTTGACGCATGCCGGCACCAGAGAAGATATGAGGATATTCTACGCAGAGACAGTAGGTCAGTCCAGAATACCCATCCAGAGTTCGGCGGAACTTACGGCGGGCTTAACGTCGCGGTGGATGATGTTCGCGCTATGCAGGAATAACAGAGCAGCGCACAGTTGCTGAGAGATAATCTTTGCATCATGCGCACCTACAGCCCAGTTATTACCAGATGCGACGCAGAATGAAAAGCAGGTGGCCACTCACTGAGACGTCCCTCTCTTCGAATGATCGTGCTAAGGTTACCATGAGAGGCAAGCTCCATTACGACGTCTTCACGAAACAATAAGAATAAAGTCATTAAACTATATATATGCAGAAAGGCAAGTAGGACTCACAAACAGTACGACCATCCAGGATCGCGTTCTCCAAACGGATGATATTGGGCTACAATTTGAGAAGTAGATAAGTGGATGTAATTTGAATATTTCCTACTGACTTACGTGTCGTATGCTGGCCATGAGATTCACCTCACGTCTGATGAGAGTGCGATGCCTCCTCTCTTCCTCAGCGGAGGCGCTGCGATCCCCGAGCTTGAGAATCTTGATAGCGACTGAGTGACCCTTAACGCGGCTACGAGCCTCGATCACGGTACCGAAAGTACCCCTTCCTAGCCTGTACAAAGTTAGTTGAATTCATGTTGAACCACAACGAGCCTTCTCACTCAGTTTGGCCTAAAGCATACTGCGAAAGAAGCTAACACGAGCGATGAGCGGTCTGAGGAAATATTGGCAGGGAAGAAGTGAGCTCACCGATCTGGGGTCATACTTCGTAAAGATGAAAGCTATGTACAAATGTGGGGTGATTAGCTTGTCGTACGATAGACTAATGATTATAGACCTTACAAGGTCCTGCGTCCTGCGGTCCTCCAAATGCGAGGACAGAGCCTGATTCGATGGCGTGGGCCTGGTTATGCGGGATCCTTATACCGTCAACCTGGCGAAGCACTATTAACCGTTGCACGAACGTAGTAGTATAGTGCTCACCAAGCATCCGTTCTTGCTTAGATCCGTCACGAAGACAAAGAATTGTTTGCGATCGACGGAAAGAATGGATGTGATAGCGCAGTGAAGGCGGCCTTTCAAAGATAAGGTGAATATCGTGGTAGAATAGCTGAGAAATGGCAGACGTACTCAGGAAGTCTTTACCTAGCAGAGGTTGATCGCACTGAAGGTCTCGTCCGACGGTGAAACGGCCGGGTCTGTGAGGGACTTCAAACACAAAGGCCGGGTCGTCCACAGCCTTGAAAATGCCGCAAAGTGGGTGTACATTGCTGACGCGAGGAGTAGTGATAGCAACGTTTGGGGCTGGCGACGCCATGGTTAGAACGGTACGAAAGCTTAGAGGAACGAGAACTGGTGGATAGGACAAGTTGGAAGCGGTTGAGGACTTCGTACCTTTCCATCGTCTTTATAGCAGGCTTTCCTCCACTACTATACCTCACGCAGGGCATCCTCTTCTCGTTTTCCCGCCACTCGGAGTTGTCTGCAGACAAGATACAGCGTGAAACGTAGTTCGACAAAGAAGACAAAGCGCTTGTCACGCCTGCAAACCGACACCACCTAATTTGCCACTCGGAGTTGTCGTACTGACCATGAGGATACACCAGAGAATCAGGAAGAGTGTCAGCAGGGGAGTGGAGGGGACCAGTGAGAGCTCGTTGCCACTCGGGTATATGAGCTTGCGAGTATACGTAGGCTGCTACTCGGCTTCGCCCCGAGGTCGATCGCAAGTCACAGTGATCGGGCCGGAAGCTTTCAATCAGCTGGCGTTATTATAATCTTATCCATGAGGCTTTACAGAACGTTAGGCCGCATTTTCTCGTACACACGTAGAGCGGATCCCCAAAAACCTCTGGCCGTTGGGCCAGGCGTGGGCTCGAGCGATGCCGCCATCATTCCGCCAAGTCCCGCCTATGCGTAAATTGATGGGAAGTGGCTTAACGTTCTGGCTTTATCTGTAATATAAGCTTCAAGCCTCCTTGTCCTGACCGCGCATCAGCAGCGTGTCGGCGTGAGATTCCATTATACGCATTATACTTGATACGGACAATATTGCCTAAAGCAGCTGCTTCTGCGCAGAGAATCTAGATGTTAGCAACGCCATGACGAACTTAGTCACTGAACATGACGTTGCTCACCGACCACACATTTGTCGAAGTGTCCATTCTCAGTACAGCTGCAAGGCGAATTGTAGTCGGCCATCTTTGCAAACCCTCGGAGGTATTCTGGTAAGCCCTTGAGTCCACGATAAACAACAGCCTCTAGCTGAGTTACAGGTCTCCTCGCTCGCAGCAGCAGCATTGTTATTGAGCATACCTGAAGACTCTAATCAGGCTTCTCGCTCGTTTCCAAGGCTCAATTGCTCTCATTCTGCCCAAGGTTTCGTGGCATATATACTATGACATCCCTGAGGGCATCCCAGCCTACGCAGAAGTGACAACGGTATGAGGTTTAAACACACGTATTTCCTTGCACTCACCTTCTAACGACAATTGATCCAATCACACGGAGGTTGTATATGCAGGCAATGCGAGTTCCGAATTGCTGACCGGCGTGAGATACTAGCATCTCAGGCCCATCATCAAACACGCGGGAGGCGGAGGCACACTCAAGTGCAATCATTGCACAAATAAAATACTAAGGCGACGTGGGACTATTGCAATACGTTCTGAGCGTCTTTGCTGGTCACTAACCTGACTACTACTCAACGTCTTAGAATATCTCGCCGATGCAGTCCAGGGGTATGACTACTCAGACATACAAGCCCAGTCGACCTCAAATTCGTATGAAATCAGAGCTGGGGCGGTATGTGGGCCAGAGGGTATACTTACAGGGCGCTGTCCCTGTGGAAGTGGCCGGGGTATGTTCCTCACTCCTTATTTGTCATATCGGGGTTACTTACATCCCACTTCTTGGCTAGAATCGCATCCTACTAGTTCAAACCGTCGATGGAAAGCTATTAAGGGTTGTGGTCAACGGCGTACGTCTTTACTGCCCATCGCGGAGTGGTTTGCTGATATCGAGAGATTCATCGATATCTTATATCCAGGTTATGCCGATAATAGGGAGTAACGTTGACGTTACTGGTGTAGTCGTTACCATGGAAGAGCTTGAAGCGGAGAGCTTCTTGACTCGTTAATATCTGGCAAGACTTATCGTGGTGGTAGTTGCGCGGCCTTGTGGGTTTAATGACCATTGCACATTTTCTTACGCGTCATGGCCATGTCGATTTACTTACACCATACGCTCAATATCCACCCTTGTACTTAGCACTCCGTGTGTGTCGTTTGTTCCAGAGGCTGCACGCAAGTTTATTGCGACAGTACTGCCAGTGTTGCATACGAAATTTCCATGTACTGAGAGCTGCATTCCGTCTTATTATTGGAGTCTCAAATATACCATCAGATGTGTGTCTTCCCAGGCATTGACGCAGTCAACGGCCGATTGTTGAGTGACGTTGAGTGATTGACCATACCAACAAGATATGTTACTGTATCTCCCGGACGTCCTTATCATGGCAACGAAATGTGGGTCAATTGTTTGTCAAACTCAATAGCAGAGATCAAGCCAGCAGCTGAATAATTTGAATATAGCGAAGTCCCACCCGACTACAGTCATAGGGTATAATGTGCCCCAGTTGGCTTACGGGCCTACTACCGTAGTACGGTTGAGATCGAAGCGACTACCACGTGGATCGGGTCAGGTCGAATACGTGATCCGCTGATGCGCCAAACGCCACGACGTCGTCGCCTACCGCGCAAGTGCCACAATCCTCATCTCGCACACTCAGATCCATTAGAGCACATTAGGTACAGCGGTTCCAAGATTGATGCATACGGCTGGAAGATACAGCTACGTTGGGCTTGATAGATTTGTTAGGACTCTGAAAAAACACAACAGTTTCTACATGCCCCTGTCCACGTCCATGGGCTCGTCCTCGGGGTGAATCTCATCTACGTCCATAGCATCCTCTTTGTCTTCGCTATCCTCGCCTTCGCAAGAGTTCATTTCGACATCGTCAAGCCCCTGCCAGCTGCCACTGCTGGTATCTTCGGCCTGGACACGTAGCTTCCCTACATGTATCTCTTGCGCCGAAGAAATTTGGTCTGCGACGGTCAGCATGCTGATTTACGAGTTATGCATACTACACGTACCTATACAATGCGTCTGAACACCCTGCGTGACGGTCTGACCGCCCTCCGCGACCGTCTGAACACCCTGCGTGACCCTTTGAGCGCCATTCGCGACAGCGAGAACGCCCTCGGTGACGGTCTGAACGCCCTCCGTGACGGTCTGAACACCCCCTCTGACGGTCTGAACGCCCTCTTCGACGGTCTGAACCCTCTGGAGGCCCAGGACAGCTTGAACGTCCAGTAACGGCATGGTCTGCTCCCCAGAAGAGACCATCTGTTGTATTCCTTGCGCTCTGTCTGTAGGCT
The DNA here is from genome assembly GCA_037042295.1 of Irpex sp. Y119-03. Classification (NCBI taxonomy): domain Eukaryota; kingdom Fungi; phylum Basidiomycota; class Agaricomycetes; order Polyporales; family Irpicaceae; genus Irpex; species Irpex sp. Y119-03. The sequence continues at coordinate 25,873 of JAXQKB010000176.1, read as the reverse complement.
GAAATCAATAATCTTAACCGTAAAGTAAGCTAAGAGTACGCACGACTCTGACCGTTATGCCCATACGACGGTCTTGCTTCGACGTCGTGGCTGCCTCTCGACGTGTCCCGGACGACACGGACGACACGGACGACTTGGACGATCGGCTGAGATACGTCGTCCCCGTGATCATTCGTCAAGATACCTAGCCCACCTATTTCGCGAACTTCTGCGATGGGTGCTTGCTAGAACTGGCACATACTAGATACTCACCTGCGTCGTCGCTCTGGTCGTTTCCGTTGCCCACCCCAACTACCACGCCGGCTTGCAATCCGCGAAGACCTCCAAGCACACTCCATTCCCTTCCCATGCACGCTCCGTCAACTACTGCGACCACTCCGCCGTTTTCTGCGCGTTGCTGGAGTGAAATCTCGTCGTTCACTTCAAAGCCTTGGGTTTGGTTCTGGAGGTCGCCGAGTTTAATTCTGTCCGCTGGCATTATGTTGCTGTTTACTGACCTTGATTTGCATCGTGCACACTGTAGAGATGGTGGATAGCAAGTAAGAAGAAGGTGCGCGTAGTTAGAGAGAGCGATGTGTTGGCTGCCACACCTAGTGAATCGCGCGAAGTTGGCGCCTCCGTTACTGTCGCGCGCTCGACAGTTGAATTCCCGCGTTCGCAACCCTTCAGATCAACGTCCGTCCGTCACGAACCACAATTATGGTCCCAAGCTCCTGTTGTTACTCATTTACTGCTATAATCTCTTTGGAGACCGCTTCGCTCGACGATAGGTAACCCTTGGGGGGCCTGCGACGACAGTGGTGGCTTGTTATAGCGGAACGAGCGGATTCGCGAGTGTAATTGGTTTCCCGAAGCCAATGCGCAGGAAGAATTGCACGGTAGGCTTACGGTGCCCATTTCCGTTCGTCGGATCTTCGCGTCAGGCGATACCTCGTACGGAGTACGAGCACGAGCTTCATGGATGTTTAGACGAAAATTTGGGATTGCAAGGACGCTGTGTCGATACTGGCATGGCATTCTCTCGTACTACAAGCTGATTACGCGGAATATCTGTGCGATAATGTGATGGAGTAACCTGAAATAGGTTCAGCAGTTTGTTTACGTTGCTATAAACCCTGGTTGACTTACTAAAGTTATTGCTCTGCTAGCCCAAGCTGAAAACCTTGATCCCGCTCAAACTGGATTGACATGCCTAGCACCTGGCGTTGGTAAGCTTACATCAGTCCGAAGGTGTTGTCTCCTGACTGATCCGTGTAGAATGTCCGTAGGAGTATATCGGCCAAGCTTGTTGATATAGCCCGGTTGCCTGCAGCTGGACGGAATCAGTAACTACTTTTGGTGTGATAATAATAAGCAGGGAAAATTGGTGCGTACCTCATTTTTAGGAAGTATACTTACTAGGCGTCAGCCAGGGCGTACATTCACGTAGGGTGGTTTAGCACGACGTCCAGGATCATCTCTTCGTTCTCAATCGGTGCTACCAATGAATTACAGTCAGCGGCCCTTCAATAGCTCGGTAGACGACGGGGTCCACAGGATACAACGCACGATCTACGCCTACTTTTCCGAGGACAAACGTCATGGGGACCTCTATGCACGTTTATTCAAACGGTCTCATACAATCGCCGTCACACGATATAGCTATGGCAGTACCCTGCGTTGTATCCACAGGTAGAGGAGGTTAGGCCAGTGATCGTCGAGGACAACTCACCAGTGCCATCTCAGTACGATAGCTTATGCGTTGGATCAGATCTATCCAACATCGACGGAGCTGGTCTGGTATTGCCTTCCCAGGTAGAGCCGATTTGGACCAGGTAATTCCCACATCCGGACGCAAAATTGAGCAGGGAGCCGTTTAGGCTCTCAAAGACCACCCGTTATGTGGATAGCTTGATAAGGATTGAGGGGAAGGCAGGGATTTTGGAATACGGTGCGTTCAAAATGTATATTAGCGTCTCATCTCATAGTTTATAGACGGGCTACGCACATCGACAGGGGGAGAAGGGAGTGTTCTTCAGGGCTTCCTTCCTGATATCGGCAGTGAGTTTCAACCCTTCCCTCGAGAGAATGACCTTAGTGGCGCTACACCTCCATGTTCTACGACTCAACTACAAAGACATATAGCTGCTGCAGCGGTCAGGGAGGGGCAGAGGGAGGCTTGAAGTCAAACATACCGTGGGTGATGGGGGTATATTCGACGTGCACGCCAGATATTCAGAAAAATGGGATCCGCTAGGTCAACCGGAGAACGCCGTGTTGCCTTTCGCACGCTGACACATGGATATTGGTAAGCACCCCGTCTACCTGATACTACCGTGCACTCGTCAATATTTAAGATGGTAAGCTTAGGGAGTCGCCTCACATCAGAAAACAAAGTACATTAAACAGAGCTACTACATATTTGACCATCCGCATAGCCTGGACTAGGTGGGTGAAGCTTATAGATGACGAAAAACAAAGAATTGTAATACTAAGCGCGAAAGCAAGACACAGTAAACGACACAACGAGGGGGAAAGGAGCAACAGAGAGCACATTATGAGAGCAAGGGCAGAAAGCATAAGGCATAGCAATAACCAAATGAGTGGTATAGCAGGGTTCATCCCTTCATGTGCTGCGGGTGCTAAACCTGCTGCGAAGGGCGGACAAGCTCTGGCGGGCCCGTGAGAAAGCGGGGGTAGCAGGGCTGGCTTGAGAGGCGACAGCTGAAGTGATTTGAGAACCGGTCTACAGCTTTCAGTCAGACAGAGTGGTTATAACCAGATCTACAGGATACATACCTCGGTACTGGCACGCTTCCTGGTGATGACAGTAGAAACAGTTACCCGGTCAGCGTAGTTGTCAGCCATAGTGATCACTATGGTGGCTGTACCACCAGAACGCAGCTTGCCGTCTGCCGGTATGACATCGATGTTGAAGGGCTGAGGACTAATTAGCTTTTATACGGTATGAGAGACGAAACTCATACTATGTCTTCATCATCTGGAAAGTCGTCGTCGTCAGCTGCGAGCATGAGAGCCCCCGCGTTAATCAACTTCTGCGCGTCGAGAGTGATTAAAACTCTTGCTACTTCCTCCGGATCATGGAAGACGTGCCGCTTCACAGTTCGAGCCAAACGAAGGAATGGCATGGTGGGCGGTCGAAGGTGGGTTTGCCACGTACACGGCCGAGAAGTCAACCAGCCACGCGAGGGTCACGTGATGAGCTTTGTCTGTCGAAATTAGTCCGACGAGCCTGTCAGCGCAGCCAATGAGAATCCTTGTATTTACCACGTTCGCGTATGTCACAGCGCGTTTGTCACGCGTAGCATGGACGCGTCGAAGCACACTTATCATGCATTCTGGTACGGATAATGTCAGTCGCTATCATCTATCATCATGTAATCGAATGAGAGAACAATTTATATTCAAAAGCGGTACTGTGAGGGAGGCCGAAAGAGACAATTGCGTTGCGGAGCACTGAACTATTTACGCGGCAAGACACTGAAAATCTAATGCAAAACTAGTAGTTGCGCGACTGTAAGAATCTAATCCTGATCCGTGAAGATAATGTCGCCGAACAGTCTAGCATCAAAGCCTTGAGTGTTGAAAGCCTGCTGTAACGCCCCATCAATCAGACGGCCCTCCGCGTTCAGAACGCTAGAGAAGTCGTGCCTGTATTGCGAACGACACTTTGCGCAGATATTCTCCTGCTCGAAATAATCCAGCAGCGCTTGCAAGATCTCCGCCCCCGAAAACCACGTGCTGTCCAGCAGCTTCGGTGCAGCCACATCGTCCCAGCCGGAGACCATGACAGCGGCGCAATCTCCACCACCACAACCTACGGCGACAGTGCGGTCGTGGTATTGAGAAGGCTTGCGCGTGCTAAGATTGACCCGCATGACGTAGATCTGGTGACGAACGGCCAGAAGGCTTGAGAGAATGGACGGCGGAATAGCGGTGAGCTCCGAAGTCCCGAGAGTATGCAGCACTGTAGACGCAAGCCGTTTGTAGCTAGGTACGAAAAGCTCGGGCAAGCGATACTTGACTGCGAGGCCTAACAGAGATGCGGGTGGGAGGTTGTCGAGGTTACCGCAAATCTTCTCCACCGCGAATGAGCGGGCGGCGGGCACTTGGTAGATGGTGGCCACTTTCAAGATGACCTCCAAATCCGTAAAGAAGAAGGGACGAGGCTCTCTGTAGCAGAAACGTAAGATGGAGTGAGAATGTTAGGGTGAGATAGAGCTTACGCAGGTGGGACAACGTAGTCCAAAAATGTTTGGAACTCGAAACCGCTGACTTCCTTCAGTTCAAGTGGGTTCGCTTCCGTGAATTCCGTGGAGTTGAAACGTTCGCCCAGAATACCGCAACGGGTGTCTAGGATTGCGATGGGCAGGCGAAAGACCATGGTGCCCGCCTGTAGCCGAAATAAGTTCGGGCGTATGGCAATGGCAGAGGTGCGCAAGACTGACCTTAATGTCGGCAAAGCGGGAATCCACGAAGTAGTGCCTTTCGGAGCGTGATGGGATCACTGGTATATTCTCAGGCACGTCGAAGTTTGTGAACAACTGCATGACCGATGATGAGGAGAGCGAGAGCTAACGGAGGAAATATGAGCGAGGATGGGCGACGTACTTATTTCGACTTCCCCCAGCGACTTTAAATAGAGACCATCCGCTCATTGTGTTTGTTGTCGCCACACATCGATAACAGGCTTTGTTTATCGTTCCAAAGGTCCACTTGCAAGACATTGTCAGATGACGAGTTGCATAGGCACAATTACCCCATTCATCTGTGACAAAAAGTACCGGCGTGTGCACAACAGGTATTGTTCGGAGAACGGTGCCAAAGCCGTAAAATAAAGGTTCTATGACACTCACCAATAAGCTCAAAGGAGCGGGCGAAGCGGCAGAAAGAACGGAGGCAGTGGTCACGGCCCAGCCTGTTCTATGAATCGATGAACTCGTGTAGATAGTGCATGCGAGTAAGCACATGACAAAACAAGAGTAAGCACGCACGATCGGATTTGTTCAGGCAGGTTTGAACTCAGAGCGTCCATGCCATTTACAGGACATGCGAGGAGCGCTCGATGCATACGCGCAGTAAATGCCCACAGAAATGTAATTTCGTATAACTGTCAGGGAATGTAGATGAAAAGCTAGCACGCGTACACAGATGAAGAGCTAGTAAACGTACACTTTTGATGATCATTGGGCACATTATGCACCTGTGATGAGCGATACTGGCACAGAGCGCACATTCAGTTTCTAGAGGGGACTCAGCCGAATTCGTAGTATGCATATCTCTATAGTAACTCTAACAACGAGCTTTGCAGATTTGCGAGCGTAAGGGCGGTAAATAGTACGAATACTACTATCCAAGGGATCCCCCATGCGACGATACTCGTTGTCTCTGAAGACACCTTTGGCACAGGGGCATCCTGAGCTATTTGACGAATAGTTTATCGATTAGTGCCTGCACACAAAGGCTGTACGGCCACTTACAGAGCTTAGGAGGCTGCCAGAGGGCTATCTTAGAGTCAGAAGCAGTGACGATACGGAACAGGCCCGCTTTGTCATCGGAATAAGCCTATACACTGAACTGAGAATGATAGCGCAACAGGCAATGGCTAGACGTTACTTACCGCGACACATCTAAGCTTAGCGACGCCTGATGAAATTTCAGTTAGAAGTGGACTGTCAGCAGCAGGCAGAATGACGTACTAGAATGCTGGACTGCCTGGAGTTCCTTGCCCTCCAAGTCCCATAACTGGGCAGCTCCACCACGATGTCCACTCAGAAGAACATTACCTCCATGTATAAACGCAATTGGACAGTCGACATCGCTTTCATGGTGCGCCACTAGCGTCTGCACCTTGCGTGGGACATCTATCATGTCTATGCCTTCGGGCATTACCACAGCAAGCCGTGAAGCATCTGGTGACAAAGATGTGCGTCCACTGCAAGTGTTGATAAGGGCGACGGAGAATTTTATCTCGTAGATAACTACTTACATGGGCATCGAAGTGTTCAAAATAGTTTGGATTATCTGAGCAGTGCGCACGTCCCAAACTCTAGGAAATCACGTCAGGCGTTTCCTGAGACAATGTTATTTACGTACTGTATTCCGTGATGCCGATAGGATACTATGAGTAGAGATGGTGTAGACACCTGTTTGCTTGTCTCAACTTCGAACCAGTGTATGGATGTAATGACCACATCCTTGAAGGCGTTGGCATAAGAGGACGGGGGAGACGCCAAACGTTGCATGCCTTGCCAGGTTCCTAGGAGATAGTCAATATGGCTGAAACGACTGGATATGAAGCTTACCATTCAGTGGTGATCCCCTCCACGTCCTGATATCGCCCTCATACCCTGTAGCCAAGTATTCATCTGTTCCACTGAGGGCCATTTCTCCAATACGATGCCCTTTGCAAACAGTGCCCTCTATAAGAATCGTCTCCTGCATCACGTTTGATCATATTATCTCTGGAGTTTAGACGGTATAACTCACTTTTAACAAGGAGATTGTCATGACTGTTCCGTCGACAGAGCAGCATATGAGGGAAAGCTCCGAGGACCATGATAACGTGGCAATATTGGAGGAGAATTCGACTTGAACAGCGAGGCTGCCGTCGTCGGCGTTGAAAATAAGGATGGAGGAGTTTTGTGTGGCCGCAAGCCAGCTACCGGGGCTGTTAAGCGACACACACGATATCGCCTTCAAGTCCTTGCGAGACCATTGTCGTTGATACTGAAGTACGTTACTAGAAGACATCAATAACACAGAGCAAAAGAAACAGGGTGAGCACATACCTAGGTGTGCTAAGTATCTGAATACTTGAGGCTACGAATGTCAGCACGAGGACAACCGCATGTATTGCACGCGACACTCGCGGCAAGTTGCGAGTAGCTCGTACTTAGTCGTAAGTACTAGTCTATCGCTCTGGTGTTCATCAGATTACTTAACGTGTACTTTGGTCCGTGTACTTTGGTCCAAGAAAACCAACGTTGCCCGTCGGGATTAGTAGACGTACTGCCAGTACAGTAAGTACGCAGTGAAGTCTCAATACGCGCCGTCTGCGGGATTTGTAAAGTGCAGTGATCCGGAAGAACAGTACCCGCCCGGTATGTAATTGTCCCGCATACCGGATCATACTTTTCTAACCCAGATTTTGTCGGACCCAACATCCGAACGCTCGTTTGCATTGACTCGCTGAACGTAAATCGATCGCGATGTCGTTCGCCAGGTATGTACTCCTAGTCTCAGCGTGACGAAAGTGACTAAGATTCTGCCCGGTGTAGCGATTCAATAGGTAACCTGCCTTTTCCTCTTGCTCTAGTAGTATGACTCCGAGTCGGTCCGCCACTGGTAACGCCCCATAGCTATGTGATGGCTACTCCGGGAACCGAAATCGATCAGAGTCGTATGAACGCGAGGGCTGAGGCTCTCAGAGGCAATCGGATGCAGGGCCCCACAGCTGGTCGAGCTGATACTGCATGGCACTTGGTTGTCGACGGTACGTCTCAATGCCATGCGTAGAAGCCGATTTCTGGTTCAAATTCGGTCCTGGTATCATGAAAGCGTGGATCTTTCGCCTCATGCACTCAGGCTGACCGCTGTTGAGTATATTCCGGTGCCAATACGCTGACTCTCGCGTGCACGTCTAGGCTCACATCTGCCGTTTCACGAGATATAAGACTGCCAAAGCTTCTTGCTCAGCCTATCTTGTGATTTCCTATTTACTCCTCAAATCATGTCAGCCGTGCAGAGTTCAGATTCCACTGTACCCATCGAAGACGAGCAACAGGCTCATAAGGAGCAGAAGGTATTTGTCATTCCCTGCGACGACAAACGACTACTCACTATTCTTTATCTAGGATGCTCTCAACGAATCCGAGGAACAACGCTCCCGCGGGAGTAACGACTCAACCGTTACATACCCGCCTCGTACGGCAGAAACTTCGTCGGTAAGTAGCTCATCACACCCGTCCGTTCGTGGCTTCAACTCATCATGTGAGCTGCAGTTTTCTAGTGGAAATGAAGCTCAACTCAGTTCGTTCTCCGTGGCTGCAACTCATTCGACACCGAAGAACGATGTAATCGAAGCAATGGTCAACGAAACTGTGAGTCTGCTCATTGCCCGAAACGTCCATAGTATATGTGCTCAGCCGACAAACTACTGTAGGAGAGAGTATTGCTGGATCAAGTGCGGAAGGGGGGCGTAGTTATCAAGCACTACTACTACAAAGAAGCCCCCTCCAATCTGTGGTTGGATAGTTTACGCACTGTCCTGGACGTCTTAGTTATTGTCTTAGTGCTAGCGCTTCTAGGTGGGGTATTTACTCTCAAGTTTTACTTAGAACAATTTGGCCGCAAGTGTTAGCCTGGTCTGTACTCAGAACAGCTCATCCCCCAAATAATGCTATCGTTTAAACTCGCTCACAGCTACGAATGTCCCCCGCATATGTAAGATATATGTAAGATACGAGTGCGTGTTACATAGTTCGCTATCTTATCAGGAGGATGCCTTCTTCGCAGCCTCGCCTTTATCCTTGTATCGCCTCACAACACTTCCCGGAACCACATAAGATGGCTTGCCACCTTCAGTGATAACAAACTGACGTAGTTTGTCATCCCCGGCAACAGTGACTACATCTCTCTCTGCTATAGGTGTCCAGACCAAGGGGGCAGTTGATGTGCATCTCCAAGCTTGATACTCGGCACCGTGAGAGTGTAGGAAAATGTCTTCTACCTCGAGTTTGCTATCTTTGGACAGCTTGGGAGGATGTTTGATCGGATACTCAGAGGCGGAGGTAAAGAATCCCACTGTGATCTGGGTGTCACGAATCTTCCTACTTTGCCGAGCGTGAACCAGTGAAACGGGGACCTATTTCATATATGGATTAATGAGCGGCCAGAATACTACCATAGTGCATTCTACTCACCGTAGATCGAGGGTTCATCTCTTCTGAAGGCAACGTTGCAGGACTATGACCTCTAAGGGCGTGTACCTTCTAACCAATGAGAAGCAGCAAGACGAGAGGGAATTGCAGGGTAACCTTAGATGTCGGACGCACAGCCGCAGAAGCAGGCTCATCTCCGTTTGCCTCATGCTCAAGTGGTACGCTTCAAGCACCTCAATATAGTCAGATACGTACAGCTTCGGCGGCGTGAGATGGAGTAACTTACATGTGTACACGATCTTTGATCTTGCCTTCCTTCAAAGTCTTCCTTTGTTCGTGTTCGAACGAGGGGCTGCAGGGGCTGCTGAGCAAGATTTCCAGGCTGATCAAGCTGCAACACATACCCTTCGGGTTCCCCGCCGGTTATGACACCGTCGCGCGGATTCAATGCTGTTTCAAAATCGGAAACAGGTATCCGCAAGGCAGTAACGCGGTTTCTGTCCCAGGCTCTCTCGAACTTCCAAGTAGTCACCTGCGATGCCCAGTCCGAGATATCGCTTTGAGGAACCGACTGCTCAGGCATGTTACAGGAGCAGCGAGAAGATTCTGAGTCTGAGCGTAGCGTCTGACGGACGTTAAACGTTGGCCTTTGGGCTATAAGGTAAGATTATGACGCCGGCATGAATAGAGCCAACCGAGTAAAGCACCTACCCATCTGCTGCCATGCGGGCACGGGGAGAAAAACTGCCGTGTTATCAGTAAGAATCGCGCGGTACGTGGCTTCTTCGAGGTTCCTGGTTACTCCGGTCAGCAAAGAAGCTTTCATCAAGCACACGCAGAACCCCATAACGAGTTACACACCTGTAATAGCAACACCACACTAACCCCCACTCGGTCTGGGCAGGTCAATTTGAAAAGGAGTTATCCGAACCCTCAGGAACGTGCACCCGTACCATAGTTCTGGACAGTCACGAGAAGTCGGTTTGGCGGCGAACGCAAGGAAGCAAACACTGGACACGTTGAAAGCGCGATTGATAAATTAGGCATGACAAATTGTACAGTAATCCGCGAGACTACCACAGCTCAACATAATTCTCTTCTCTGATCAATGCCAACGCTTCGTCGTGTGTGCGATGAAGATCAGCTATGGCACCAGCAGGTAATTCCGAGTCAGACACATCCTCGGGGCGGAGAATCGCATCCAGTGCCCGGCCACGTATCAGCTGACTAAAGGCATCAGTATGGAGTTGCAGGACGCCAACGTCCAATCTACCCTGCTCTGACTCCGGCAATTCACCTCGCAGTCTCTCCATGCGATCGCGCATGAAGGTCGCCCTCGAAAGCAAAATCGAGCGATGATGTGACGAATGCTCCAGAGCGTCTTCCATGAGTACGCGTTTAGCCTCTGTGGTCGTTACTTGACTAGCGAGACGCTGGAGCAGTCGGATTTGGGCACGTGTCACCTTGTCCATGTCCTGAAGTTTGCTCTGAGTGCGGTAGAATGTATCTTGAGTAATTACACAGTCAATTCTTTTGAAGAGAATACTCGCACCTCTAAGACGGGGACGGGCCGTGCGAAGGATACTGGATGCGATGAATCCGTTACTGGTGATTGTGTCTGGCGACTTGACGGTGGAGACTCGTTCTGTTGAGGTTTGCGTAAGCTACTTACAAGGCCAGGTGTATCAGTAAAGGGATAAAATCAGTTGAACATACGTTTAACTCCGGATCAGGGGAGGGCGAAGCGTTCTCCCTCGCCGAAGCCTCAACCTCCTGGCTAATCATCAAGGCCTCGAAGACTCTGTGAGTGATGGCATGGATACGATGACAAACCAAGAACTTACTGCAGTAGCATAGAGCTGGCTGTCTGTACTTTCATCTAATGCGGGTTGCTGGAGTGTATCTTAGCTTAAAACGATCATAGCTGAAGACAAAGAACGCACCAAGTTTGCGCCATTGCCGATGTCTTCGTATTCGAGCGAATGTACGCTAGCATCGCCGGCGGAAGAAGCCCGCGAAGAGCGCGAGAAAAAGCGATCAAAGAGACCTTGTCCTTCAGCACCCTCAGTCGGCTGACCATGAAAGAGCCCTGGAGGAGCGGCTGCAGCGGCCTCTGCAACATGGCTCTCTGAAGGGATTCAGTGCATTAGTATGATAATGGAGGGTAGAAGGCTTACCATCGGTAGCGAAGACGGTTCCTCCTTGTGCTGTTTGTGCTGTGAGCTCAGAGGCTGTGTGAGGGCATTAGTAGAGGTTCACAATGGGCAGAAGATAGCGCTGCAGTCACCTCCAAGAGATTGCTGCGATACCGACACTCCCTCTCCTTCAAGATACGAGAGCACGCTCCGTTCTTCCGCGAGTGTTGTGTTGCTATCGACGAGTGTTCCAATTTGGTCTACGCCCAATGTTTCTCCTCGTACGACGCTCTGTTCGGTTGGCGTCATAGGAAAGAAGTAGTCTCCACTCGTTGAAGGCTTATAAACGTCAGATATTGTAGCTAAGAGAGTGGTTAGAGAACTTACCTCGTCACCGTTGCTGCTCGGGGACATCATGTATTCTAATACGCTGGGATGAAGCATATTCTCTAAGTCACCGGGCATAGTGAGTATACCCTGTTTGGGATAAGCTTCAGGCGCGATGTCGTGTCCAATGGCTATACCCTTACCGAAAGATTCTGTCTGCCTGCACCTTCATAGAGGGGTCTTGCCGTGGTAATTCGTGGTTTCATGAGCTTTGCAAGGGTTTTGCGCACAGGGACAGAGGTAGCCGGCGATGAAGTCCTACTACTTCGGATACGTCGAGGAGTCTGAGACGAGCTGCGATGCGTGCGTGAAGCAGAGCGAGTAGTAGCTACCATCCTTCCAAGAAGAAATAACGTACAGGATGAGGGGACAAGTCTCTTCAGAGCAGTGCCTGTTAAATCGCGCGTACAGGTAACGTCTCTCCCGGATGAGAATTCCACGGTTTTCGATCTCGATGCGTGTGGGCGCATGTAGCATGCGTGTATAATGCCTGGTGCTTCGAGTCCAATCGCATAAGTCGCATGTTCAGTCGTAGCGGAGGCAGCACAAGAGAGATCGGAAGTAAGCTTCCTGATACGGGATAAGCCTGAGGAATAAGCGCGCTTACTTTGACACGATAATATTTCGAACCCCGAACAGCATGTCGTTTGGCCAGTGGGCTGTCTGCAGACAACCGGGCCAGGCTCCTTCGTGTTGTCCAAGTGGCATCCTCGTGCCAGTATTGACGGGAATGGGTCGACCAGGATGGCGTTTTGCGGTACGACGTCTGCGTCAATCAGAATATATCATTCGGGCTGTCCATTCGTGCAGGTCATCCTATGTTTTCCCCAATGGACAGCAACGAAGGAAGGCAGCACCTGGCTCAGAGTCAGCGCAAGAAACCCCTTAGCTTGACGAGGCCAAGGCTGCGTAAACTTGGTTTAGAAAGGTGCTGTTCAACACGCTATCTGAGTAGCCGATAATGTTAACTCTAATGGCCAACAGTCTCTCCTCTCCCAAGGATAACGTCGATGGAAAGAAGGCATCGTGGCATCGGCACCAGACTCAGCTAGAGTCACGGGTGTCTGTTGATCGGTCTAAGCCAAGGCTCAAGCAACTCGGGGAGAGGGCTATACGGACCATCATGGTACATAACGCGTCTGGCAACGCGAAAAAGGCCTTCTATTACTCTGGGAGTATGTACATCATCTCCACTATCTGCGGTTAGCTGACTACGTTTAATTCTCATAATAATCGCAGACTCGTCGCAAGTAGTCCTGAACCAATTGAGCGAAGCAACTCGTAAGGCGCACATCATCTATGCCGATTGTCCGCCGTCTAACCATCATTTATCTAGTGGACACGAACGAACTTGTGGATGCAAAGGCCGAAGAGGCAGATACTAGCAGCAGAAACCATGGTACGTCGGCCCTTTCATCTAGAAGCGAACTAGCGTCCAAAGTGTGTTCTCTATAGCACAGCCTAGCTCCTCCGCAACGGAGTCCACGGTTTCTCTTCTCAATGTCAATCCTCTCCCTCTCCTGAACATCACCCCCACTGTTAACATGGACACCAATCTTGACCAGCCAGTCGCACCTCAGGTAGGTTGTCTGTCCCTTGGCACACAACTTGAGCTCAAGGAGGCTTTCAGGGAAATCTCAGTTGGAGTGGCTCGCTTCCAGGTGATATCAGCGACCAGGGGTATATGAGCGATAATGATGGCAGCTTCTCGTCCCCTCATGCAATCTCCGTAGGGCTCAGCCAGGTAACTTGACCATCTTCCTCGCTGAGTTCATGTTTGACCATTATCTATAGGAAGGCCTAGTCGGTGGATCTAAGGCTGATGTAGCTCGAGACGAAGGTAGTTCTACGGAGGTTGATCTTCCCGCCCCTTCTAAATGGAAAGGTAAACTACGTGCCGATGCGACTAGCTCCTATGACGAGCAAGAGGACCTCGGCTCCGGGTCTGACAGTTCCTCGAGCACTTCCACGGTGCGTGGAACATCGTCTCAGCATGAGCAAGATATGAATCGACTGGTACGTTTCTTTCATCTGAAGTCAATGCCGATAACACTTATAGTACCTTTAGGAGTCGGGCCACGGGAATGACTATACAGACCATGAAATGGAGGATAGGGGGGAGGTGAGACATATCATCAGTCTCTTGAGGTTAAAACTATCTCACACACTTCAGTGGATGTCGTATTCATACACCAACGACACCAACGCGCAGTCGGCCACCCCTGGCGCCGGACCTTCAAATATACCCGAAGGCTTTTCCACGTCTAGCTCTACTGGCAGTATCTACGCCTCCCTGTCTATGCAAGAGTTGGTGAGTTGTCAGATATCTACGGCATGGAGATCTACTTACGATTGTTTCGTCCTTTCAGGAAGAGAACGTTGCTGCTCTCCTGGCAATCCCGCAGGCCCACACTGCGGCCTCCAAGGCCGATTCGGCCCTTTTACTCGAATACATACGTAGGCTTACAGGTTTTCAGGGAGAAGCCGCCGTCCTTGGTCGCCTTCCGTCTCCGCCCACCTCTGTCGCTCAACGTGTCCCGAGTCCCTCTCATTCTCAGCAACGTCGTGGACGAAGCGACGGTCAACGAACTCAGGTACATCGTGGCTCAGGCGTGGGTCGACAACCTCAGACGCATCCTATACCTCCACCAACTCCTTCAAGCCCTCCATCGTTTCTTTCGCGCAAGAAACGCCAGCCCAGGTATCGCTTAGCGCAGCGTGCTCACCGTGAGGTGGAAGAGGTCAATCTTCGGGTATGGAGCCTGATGTAACCGGGCCTATCCCTCTGCTGACTCGCTTTGTTCTACACGTAGGCCCACATCCGTCAGGAGGCTCTCGCGTTCTTACACCGTGACACGGTAACAGACCCGCTCCCGCCAGCTCCTACCGCCAAGGAGAAGGCAGCTGCGAAGCGAGGTTTGATAACTCCAGATCCTAATAATCCCCGTTTAGATCTCAGCGGTAAGGAAATGCGATGTGCTTGGAATCAGCAAGTCGCAACCCAATTCAGTCACTTCTATGTCGGGAGGCCTGGAGCGTTAACGCAGGATCGCCTGCTGGTCGAGGAGATGTTCTTGGGACACATCCCGGCCCTTTGTAAGCAGGCAGAGCGACTATCTGGGGCTATGATCGACCGTGATGGTGTCGTGATGAATCGGAGGCGGGGTCGCCGACGAGAGGTATCCTATCTTACATCTTTATTCGAGCAGGACGATGACTCTGATGAACCCTCACAGCTCGGAAATAGAAGGTCGCTTTTGGCTGATATGATCGATGCGCTCCGGTATCTACGCGTGTGGATAAATCGTCTTGGAACCGATGGAAACAGCGAGGATGAATCAGACGGGGGAGACGAGCCTGGGCGGGGAGCCACTTACTGGATTAAGCCTCTGAAGTGGCGCTCAGACAAGTTGGTCAAACTTCTCAGAGCCCTGGACGTTCTACACTTGTACACTCGCTTCGATGAGGAGGGCAAGCCGACCCCAGGCAAATGGCCTCGGTATCGCCAGGAGAAGCCGCGTGAGCGGGCGGATGACAATGGCGGTGGCCGTGGAGTCCCGCGACTTCCGCGGAACTTTTATCGCGACTCTTGGCTCGCTGGTCGTAGTAGCTGGGAGCGCCAGAATCTGGAGATTGTTGATGAAGAGGTTGACTTGAGCTTGCCACGGGAATTGAAAAGGTGCGCCACCCCACCCTATGATGCTCTTCTGCTCATCACATCGTTCACAGCATTGTTAAGCGGTTCAAGAATATCAAGTCCCGCAACGATAAGCCTTTGCCCTAAGAGACTTCCTGAGAGTTCATCTGTCGTCAAATATGTATTGTTTTCTGATGTTGTACTGTGTTATTGCATTCTTATTATGGTGTCGTGTCTCTTTGGACGTCTGATACAGCCTCATCAAGAAGAGCTGACAACAGCCTCCGTTTTGCATGTGAAGGAGACAAGGCATGCGCACAGATTTCATTTTAGATAACTACCATTGCGTTGGAGCTGACATTCCCAGATGAAGTGAGAAGGAGGAAATGGTCCCTTGAAGGGATTATCTACTCGCGCGTGGGATAAATGGCCACCACAATATTGCAATTGGTTGGCTGTAAACCAGGGTGCGGTGTATAAGTAGTAAGTGCCCGTTGAACTCTTCACGCACAGGATTTCGTACCTACGAGCGAGCGATTCCTTGTACCGAATCTCCAACATTATGCCTGACCCCGCGCCGGAGCCTATAGTCATCAATTATTTCCGTACTTACGATCTTTTTGTGAAGGTGCGTAGACAGTGCTCTAGACTTGTGCACGATGGTACTCACTTCTTCTCACTTTAGGCGACCGATTCAGATGCGCTATACGGAGTAGAAGAAGGGGATTTGACCGACGACTCTTCCGTCATTCTCCAGCTACTCAAGTCAGGAAGGCGCGAGTGCCCTTGGCTAGGAGGAAACGCACAGGCTCCCCTAGTACTCCCTATGGACAGGCAAGATCTAGACATGTTACTGAGGTTCTACAGTGACAAGAGGTGCGTTGTTGCTATAATACTGATAGTCGGGGTAACTAATGTCACACTATCAGAGATATCCTCCAGGATTTCTTCGGTCTCACTCGCGTCCTTCAAACGGCTACGTTCTTCAAGATGAACCGCACACGCCGTCGCGCGATCTCAGTAATGTCTAGACACTCCGTTTTCCCTCGTGATCCGACGATGTTGCTTCGCCTTGGATTTATGGCGAAGGTGAGAAAGTGGTTCCAGGAAGGCTATAGAGAGGTGATTCTCAAGCCACTGACCCATCTCACACTCGACGACTGCACCACTCTCGGCTCGGTGCTCCTTCATCGTCTCATACAAAGCAGAGATCGTATAGAGACTGCCCAAATGCTGCTCATTAGGCGAGGCCCGGGATTCATGAGGTCGTCGTATTGGCAAGCCAGGGCCTGCGAGGAGGCAAGTGATACGTGCGATATTCTTTTCCCCAGGAGAGTCAGAGAGGAAGGTGTCTGTATCGCAGACGATAGCGAGGACGAGGACTCGGACGAGAACTATAGTGTGGACGAGGATGGCGGGGATGACGGCAGTGATACGCACGAGGAACCTGAATCCAGCGAGGACGAAACAGAGACAGAGACAGAGGATGACTCGGAGGTGACGGGTAAATAGACATTGTCAGCTGACCTACTACTATGACTTGTATTTTGTTTATGGATGATACACCGTGGATGCTCGCATTCTCCTGAGATCAGACAAGCTGTATTAAGTATTCTACAAACGCACGAACGTTTGATATCCCAAACATGGTCTCTGGGCATCACTAGCATTACACGCGTTTCATTCGGACTTGTATGAGCGGGTCAGCTTACGTAAGCCCGCCGACTGCCTGATTTGTCTTTTGTCGTCTCACGTGGCAGTTTGACCCGCACACCGAAGCATCGGGGCATCGCGATCGACATAGCCTCAGCTGCTCGCCCCGAAGTTGAATGTTGAGCTACTAGTACCACCTACGGTATGCACTCAGATGTAAGGAGCTGACAACATGCTAGCCTGATCGTCATATGAACTCGCCAGTAAGTACACAGCTGTGTTTTGTGAACGGTGGTAAACACTGAAAGGATGTGCAACAATATTACCTGCAGTCGGGAAAGAGTTGAAGGTTTCTTAACGCCACCGTTTCGTCTAGCTGAAGCTGAAAGGGTGCCTGTATGACAGGACACTCCACTTACGTTTTAGCTGGGTATCTCTGTACAACTATTTGTACTGGTCCGCCAGGTCATTACCGAGCCCACATGATATCCCTCGACGGAACACTTACTCCAACCGGTCCCCGTGCACAGCAATACGACGCAGCGTAGAGGAGAAGCTACTAGGAGGCCATTGTAACCTTGCATCTGTCGCCTTCAGCCGAAATGTACGAAGCTCGAAAGTAAGTTACGGAGTCATACGGATGCTACTACTACGTTTGTTCGGCCGACATGAGTACATAAAAGACACCCTTGATGTGTAGTCTTTCATTCAGTTCACGAACGAGAACTATAGAAGTAAGTCATCCAATATATCAAGAAGACCGCCTTACAATACGTCGACTACTAGTAACGGAGCTTCAAGTGATAGAGCCGGACAAGTAGACGACGGGGGATAAGTAGACGACGGGGAGTGAGTAGACGGCGAGGGATAAGTAGACGATGGGGGATAAGTAGATGGTGAGTGTTTGGCTGTTGTTGTCGAGGAGGTTGACGAAGTAACAAGAACGAATGAAGGCGAAGAAGTATAGGAAGTGAAGGTCGTGTACATGGTTACAGTACTCGCAGTAGTCAGGACATGCGAGGTTCGTTCCCGAATCGTGGGGATCTCCCGTGGACAATATTGAGCTAAGAATCTAGGGAACGAGTCGCATGACTGCTGCCAATAGATGACGACAATGCTGCTGAGAGCGGCGCATGCTATGCTCTGGAGTATGAGCATCGCTATTCCACCAAGTATTCGCCAGATTGACCACGGATGCTACACCCAATCGAATCTGCCGTAAGTATGTGAGCTTTGTTCAAGGAAATATATCTTACTGATACGCCTCTCGCACGAATGCTCGAGCCTTTCTGAGCCAGCTCGTCTTTGTTGAGGTCAGGTACCTGTTTCTCGTCTTAGCATGAGGTTAGCGGAAGGCGTTCTTAGTATCTATAGTCAATGAGCTTACTTATGCCATTGCCTTGGCCTCGAACATTCCATTTCTTCGCTGGAGGTGCGTTGACTACGAGAAACCGAGATGGAGGATAATTTTCTGCTGGTTTGCTCTTGCGGAACGGAGAGAACATCGTCGTCGCCTTGAAGGGCTTGAAACCGCACGCCTCGTACGCGTAGGTCTGATAACTGGCACAAACGCCTGCAGGCAGAGACACGTGCTTGAGCGCCTCTCTGCGGACAAATACCCCAGTCTCCGGGTTTGAGTCACCCGAAACAAACACCCTGAACATAGACAGCGATACGGGTGTCAGACGTGAGCTCCTCTGTGTCCCCTCATTCCACGTTATCGCTCAACTTCTATAGACTTGCGAACCGCCCTGCTCGTCGTTGCCAGCAGAATTACTCTGCTCACCGCCCAGAGGTGAGGCCGATTGTTTGAAAGATCATTATGAGTGACTGATTCTCTCGAAAAAGCTCCCATCGAATCATATAAAGTGCGCCAGAACTTGCAACGCGGTGCTATTTCTCATAGACTGACGGTGTCTTTGATATCCGAGCAGTCCTGATTTGGTACTAACAAGAGACAAGAAACGCCTTCCCCAAAACACTGAAGATGAAACCGCACTTACGACAAGGCATTCCGGTTGGCCAACGTCGTCGTCCAAGAAACCCCATCCGTCTCTTCCTCTGTACGTGCGAGCAATGTGTTCGTGATAACGTGGCGTTCGATCCCAAGGCAGGGAAAATGGTCCCTGGACGGCTAGTAGGACGACAAATGCTGCTCTATCATCAGAAGCATGGGGGTCTCTTACCTGATTCTGGTGAGAATGAAATAGAGACAGAGGGTGAAGCACAGCTTCCTTATGTACAGGACACTGAGATGGAGGACCTGGAGGCTCGTGAGACATCCATCGCAGAACCTACCATGTTCGTCTCCCTCTTGTGGTCATTGAGGCCTCATGAACTCATCTTTTCATAGGCTAGCACACCACCTTGATTCTCAGCGTGACAGGATTGAGGAATTGATGGAACAGTGCCGCGCACGAGCAAGGACTATCGACGGAGGCATGCATTTGATATTCTCTAATCCCCCCTCTCTCTTGCATGCTCCATCCCCCGCTCCGGAGTCTCATAAGTCTGCTACCGGTGTTAACTACGGGCCGTATGCCTTGGATCCCAGGCAAGCAGTCAACCAACCATACCTCCAGCATGAAACGTGGTTGGTATCGGCGCTGGAGATCGTAGACGGCATAGAGTCGCAGTCATCAAGTGCCCTCCGAATCAAGAGAAAGGCAGCGGTACACATGATAGGAACAGAACTTGATCGGCTAGAAGGGATTAAGGAGGCTGAATGGAAGCGTCAAGACGGCCTACTTTCTCGAGCGAGAGTCTTCGCCTCCGGCGGAGAAGTCGACGTGATAGATACAGGTATGTCACCTACACTGCAGTAGTCTCAGATATCTGACCGCAATACAGCCCGTTATATGACACCGTTATCGATTTTCAGCGCCCCTGTAACTTTCATCCTCCGCATCATTGCTTCCCTCTTATTGCTCGTATGTCAAGTCTCCTTCGCGCATTATTCCGTGGTGCTGGTTGCTATTCGAGCCCTCCTATGTGCCATCGTAAAGGTCCTGAATATCACCCCTTTTCTTGCCGCTCCTATCATGTCAGCCGTAGTCAAGGACACCAACTCTGCCTATGAGTCACTGGATTTAAAGCCTGCGGTTCTCGAATTCGTTTGCTGTCCGAAGTGCTTCGCATGCTACAGCGCAGATGACTATCCGGACGAATGCACGAATAAAGCGGACGCGGGCAGCAGTCCGTGCAGACGCAAGCTGCGCATGCCGTTGGGGCACGGTCCAAGGGGCAGCCATCACCGAGGGACTGCAGCGAAGCGATATCTCCATCATGACCTGAAGGATTGGATGGGAAGGCTACTTTGTCGACCTGGGATGGAGAAGCAGTTGGACAGAGACGTGTATTGTACCGGTGCACATACAGGAGAGATGCGAGATATCTGGGACGGTGCCGTGCTGAAACATTTTCAGACGCCGGATGGACGTCTTTTCGTCAAGCCTAAACACAGGTCTGAAGGCCGATACGTATTCTCTCTCAACATGGACGGCTTCAACCCTCTAGGAAATCGACAATCCGGCAAATCTAAGACCACTCAGGCAATGTATATGGTCTGTCTCAACCTTCCTCCCCATCTCCGATATCGTCCAGAGAACGTCTTTTTGGTTGGCCTAGTACCTGGTCCCGAGCACCCTGTTTTGACCCAGATCAACCACTTCCTTCGTATTCTGGTTGATCAGCTACTCGCATTCTGGAGCCGTGGCGTCTACTACTCGCGAACTCCCACATATCCTAAGGGTCGACTGGTCAGGTGCGCCCTTGTGCCCGTTGTTTGCGACTTGCCGGCTGCACGACAGATAATGGGCTTTGCGAGTCACTCGGCCACGAATTTCTGCAATTTTTGTCGCCTCCCTTTGCAGCAAATCGATAACACGGACCCAGCTACCTGGCCCGCCGCGTTTAGTCGCGCTGAATATCTCGAACATGCCATTGCGTGGAGGGACGGTGATGCCGATCGTCGAAGGCAACTTTTCAATTCCACTGGGATTCGGTGGACCGAGCTCTTACGCCTACCGTACTGGGACCCAACAAAATACGTTGTCATCGATACGATGCACCTCTGCTACTTAGGTAACTATCAACGCCACTGTCGAAAGGTGTGGGGCATGTCAGTGTCCGTCACTGATGGGGATGGGTTGGTCAAGGACGTTCCTCCCGATGAGGATCAGGTTACTATTGCCTGGGAAATCATCAGAGGCGGAACTGATGCTCAACTACTTACCATCAAAGCCGATATCATGCAGGAGATTTGCAAGCAACTCTCCATAGAAGACCGCGCGAACAAAACTCGAATGATTGCAGCGTTGAAACAGTATGTAAGTGTAGAGTTTCGCGCAGAAAGAAAGGCCTACCGTTGCTAATCTGAGCTCAGCGTGTTAGCTCCGGACTTGTCGACTCGAAAGGTGTTCCAGTAAATCCGAGGGCGAAGCCACAGCTTCCCACTGGACCAGTCACGGTCGAAGAGCTTTCCCGTGCTGCATTCACCGTATGGAAGTCTGCCTCTGCAGCCGATGCCAAGAAGATGGGTGTCCGTAAGGCCGCCCTTGTTCCGCTTGCGGAGTCGTGGAGTCAGCTTGCGGAGAGCAAAAGGTCCGAGGGAACAACGGGTGAACAGGAGCAGTATGAAGAGGACAATATGGACGTGGATGAAGATAGGTCCGATAACGAAGACGGTAGTGAATCTGCGAACGACGACAAAAGCACAGAAAGTAGTTTGGCAACCTCCTCGTTCGCGGACATGTCGCGAGATCAGATACTTCAGAAGCTGCTTGCCATGGTCAGTCACAGCCCAAAATTATTGTGTTATCGCGACTCACTGCTAAAAAAAATAGCGACCTGAGCTCCATGAACTTTTGGGTGACTCCGTATCTCCCCCCGTGGTCGCTCAGAAGAAGACGAGCGTACTTGGACATGGAACTCTTCAAGCTGTGTGGAAAGACATCGGTCGCACTGAGCTCCCGTCTTGGGCCGGGAGAACACCTGTTGGAGTTGGAAAAGCCGGGCGTGGGAAGCTTAAAGCTGACGAGTGGCGGACATTATGTAATGTTAGCCTTGTCCATACTCTCGGACGGTTATGGGATAACGAGAGCGAGGGTTCACGGCGTCGCCAACTACTCGACAATTATCTGGATCTCGTCACCGCCACAAAACTAGCAACTCGCAGGAGATTGAATGTCTCCACAATCGAGGACTATAGCATGCATATCGAGCGTTATCTCCGGCAGCTGCGTGATCTATTTCCCAACCTCCATATTTCGCCAAATCAGCATCTCGCAGCTCATCTTCCACAAGTTCTCCGCAATTTTGGCCCTTCTCATGCATGGAGGTGCTTCCCATTTAAAAGGTACAATTATATGCTCCAGCAGATAAACACTAATCAAAAATCGGGTACGCCCAGCCCCTTTCGTATTGTACCATTTCTGATCCTAATCTTCCTATACAGGCGAGATGGAGGTTACCATGTTCGAGCGATTCTGCATGCTTCAGAATCTACGGGCGCTGATACAATCCGAATTGCCCGAGGAGCTATCCGACCTTCAGTCCCAATTCGAGAAAGTGTTTGATACTGGCCGCGGGGGCGCTCTCGAAGATTTGTGGTTTTCCGACGAAGGCGGCCCTGTTCGGTATTCAAACACGCGCGATCAAAAACCGCTGGATGACGAGACCTGGGGGCTACTGAAAGCTTGGTTGAATGCAGAGAATCGAGATATCCCTACAAGAAGGCCTCAAGTTCTTTGGCAGCATTCAGTCAAACGGCTTAATATGACGTTCTCTGCTCGCGAGGGACGAAACAACAATGGCGACAGCAATGTAATATGGGGGGACTTACAATCTGATGCATGGGGCGCAGGAAGGATACGGTCTATATTTGTACTGCCCGGAGCGGTACCTGATATATTCCTGCTAGTCGACGAACTCTCGGCGCTTCCATCAGCGGAGGCAACGAAAAGTCCCTGGCAGCGGTATAGATCTTTGTCCGCGGGTAATGTATTTCAAGCGCAGACACATAGTTCTCGTATCCTCCACTTGGACAAGATTACTTGCCATGCAGCCGCTATTCCCTTCGGTTCAAAGACAATTCGTCGCGGCTGTGTCCATTTCATACCACTCGAAAGGGTAAGTCTTGTCTATTGGCCCTTCTTGTAATATCGGTGCTACTGACTGACACACCATACAGACTTAAGGTACCTTCATTTTTGTATGTAGCAATGCAGGCCCGTACTTGGTATGCACACGATGTCTACGGTTATGTGGATTTATGTGAATATCTATGTGACAAGCCGTTATCTGAGCCCTCGGCAAAAGGTCGGCATCCTGAAATATTGAGAGCCAGCCTGATCCAACCCCCTTAGGAAATGCAGCTCCGCTATTGTCAGCATTGGCGGAGATGAACTTAGTCATGCGTGAAGCTTTATGTACGCCGCCTTCGCGTCGTCGGGACAAATTCCGGGACTGGAAAGTCCGTGCACCCAGGCAAGTTCACGTGGACTCTTCCGCGGCTCGTAGCACACTAAGGCCCTGTTCAATGACACCGCTATCACGGTCCTGTTACGCTACATTATCGCACCCGGGCCTAATCAGGCTAAAAGTCAGTATCATTCTGTTATCAACTGCTATACTCTGTTACAACATTATTAGACTTCTCCTCTAATTTCAAGTTGTTCCGTAAGTCACCTCTCATCACGTCTGCTCACATTCTATTCACTTATATTGGCTCCTTGTCGTGACACTCTGTGACCTGAGCTGACTAACCATCAAAACAACTAACACAACGGAGAATAGCATAACATAGCGGTGGATAGCATTGTCATCGAACGGGGCCTTAGTATGCTGGGATAATCCACTAATGCTGTGTTCGCAGCTAAACCCGCTAAGTATCAATGCTCTGTTAAATATACTGTACTTTTACGACCGTAACAGGGCGGGGTGTGACCCGTGACACCCTGTGTTGTTATTTTTTAGCAACATCGAGGGGGGTGCGACCGTGACACCCGCTGATTTAACAACATTGGGCGCCGCAGACCTTTGTGCCCCCAGCCAGCAGCTTTTTACGCAGGATGCTTGGAGGACTCTCCAGCATGTCATTGATGCTTACTATAGTCAGGTGAGGCATGTGCAGCACGCAAGCATGCATAATCCACTAATGCTATGTTCGCAGCTAAATCTGCTGCTAGTGTTCTCTACAAAGTAGTGAGTAGTGAGAATGACAGGCACACATTGCTGCAGGCCTTCACACTTCTGACGCTCGGGCCAGCAGCTTTGTGCGCAGGATCCTCGGTATGTCATTTATGCTTACTATAATCACGTGTGGCATGTGCACATGTTTCAACCCCAGACCCAAAGACCCGCTATCCTAGCAAGCTGGTAACGGGAATATTTTGCAACTTGTTTTAAGTCGGCTGCTGCTCTCCTTGCTGATTTGCCTGAAGGACAGTCAGAGGACAGGTACTTATTACCACATATTCATGCAGGTATACAGTTCAATCGCCCAGATGAAATCAATAAAGAGGCAAGCACTTACTCTGAGTGCTACAAGACAATGAAGACCTAGGAAACCATATTCCTGAACCCCCCTTGACACAACCAATCTGCATTAATAGCACTGGCAGCTGAGGCCAACAGCACATCACTGCAGCCCTGCACACCTCTGGCACTCCGGTCAGCAGCGATGTGCAATTTACTTGTCATGGAAATAATCTGCGGACACATGCATACACACTCACTTTACTAACGTATAAGCAACATAGCTAAAAAGCCAAATCTGCATGCAAGTTGCAAGATTGCATGCACATGTGAATTCTCGCCCGCTTTAACTCAACTAGCCAGAACCCGTGACTCTGTCACGCAAGAAAGAGAAGAGACAACAAAGACAACAAAGACTTGGAACTCAATGAATGAATCACCTGGCGTTGTTGCAAGCAGAAATGACCGGCACAGTGAAAGAAACTTGGATGCCCAAACAATGCTGCTCTGGTCCCAAAGGTCTCCGAACAGAGTTCCGCCCGCGGACACGGAACAACGTCGGACCAGATCAGCAACCAAGGGACTACACTCAGCCAATACAATTGCAAACAGTGCAGAGCAACATGGCACTGAGGTCCATAGCCAATGACACCGTGTCTTTGTCTCTGGTCCTGACTCCCCAGCCAATGAGAGAAGCGGAATGACTTGTTGGTAGCGGAGACCGCTCTTCCTTATAATAGGGATTCTGGGACTAAGTTATGAGTGGCTTGAACTAGTGTTCCCCATCATCCAGCATGACTTTGCTAATGCCGCAGCCTTTATATTATGCTCACTGTTGCCAACATTGAGCACTGTTATATAGTGATCTTTGAATTACTGTATATTTTGCTACTGAATGGATGAGGTCGTGACATGTGACAAAACTCATAATCTCGTACCCAAAGACTTCAGGCAGCGCGGTGGTTTCTTACCGTTTTGGGACAAGTCCGTGGCAAAAGAGAAACACCGGCGGAGCCTGAGAGTCTGGTGGTTTTTGTAGAGGCGGGTGCAGGTCAATCACACGTGACGTAATTGGCCCTTCTTTGACAGGCAATGAGTTGAAATGACAGGCATTGAGAAGCCGGCGCTCGTACTGAGCTCGTTCACTGTACGGACTCTCGAAACAACAATCTTTGTAAATAAATTTATTTTATTATTGCATGTAATGTATTAATGAGCAGCCATGAATCATATGTACATTACGGGGGGAAAGAGTGCTTGTGAGCGACTCAACAAAGGAATTGTTTCGAGGTGCCCGACCCCGTCATGTGAGATTGAACTACACCCACCACTCACAAAAGCTACCAGACTTTCTGGATCAGACAGTGTTTTCCCATTCTCTATCAGCCATCCCTGATTAGTAATCCGGAAACGTCTGGTTCGAGACTACAAAACTCACTGTAGTGGATGAGCGGGATGAGATGCGAAGTGGGTGTGATACTGGTACATTAGCAGATGTGATAGATTGTCCACAGTCTACTGTCTCGGTGCCCCAAATCTGTCTCACATTATCTATTTCAGCTGAGGCTAGAGGAACTACTATCAAGCAAACTTCTCGTCAAAGAAGCCGAATGGTTGCAAGCTAGTTGCTGGCATTGTCAAGACTGTGAGAATCGTAATTGTCAAAAAACGACCAGTGTTAACCTGAATTGGTAGAGGATTGT
>JAXQKB010000175.1:0-40271 GCA_037042295.1 Irpex sp. Y119-03 | reverse complement strand
GGCGAAGGACGTTTGATCGTACCGTTTGGTTTAACTCTCCCTGTCCCATGCACCAACCCTCCGCTTCGTGCTCGTACAGTCTTCTTGCGTGCTACACGCGTTTGTGGCTGCTCGCTCTTCGTTTCTGGTAGAGTTGTAAGTTGGAGTTGATTGGGATTCAACAACTGTCAAGGACTCACGAGATGTGGGCGAGCTCGTTGGTGGCGCAGGGGCCGCTGCCGGGGGTTGGGGCGTCACTGGGACTTGGATCCTCTTTGGGAGGATTTGTCGCGAGCAAGTCGGACACCAAGTGGTGTCGAAAGCGATATCCATATTGTTGTCGAGCGTATGATTGCTAGTCGATGTGTCGGTCGTCGTGGGCGGGAGGCGGGGTCCTATCGAGAGTTTCGAGAGGACAGCCAGGATTGATTGGGAGGGAGGACAGAATTCGGGGCCAGCGCTGAGGGATGGTTGGATCGAAGACGGAGTGCATGTTTATATTCAACACCCATCGCCTCTGCCAATCACACTCAGGGGCGTGTCACAGGTTGCCGAGGAGCCAATCAAACAGACGAAATGAACGCCCGATAAGGCAGGAGGTGGCCCGCTATGGGTGCGCGTTTGTTGGCCCTGTGCTCGTCGTTAGGTTGCAAACGGGAGGGTCGCTGCTAAGCGAGAGCCAGTCCAGTCTGCTGACGTGCTGTGATCATCTGGAACGGCCTTTACTCTACTGAATTGTGTTTAGCTTTCGGTTAGGTGTTGGGTGCGACCCCAGCGGGGATTGGCGGGATAAATCATGTCAGGCTAGACCCCTCTTCGTTCCTTCTTCGTGTCTGTGGATCTGAAGAGACGTAATACCGAAGGGCACGTTATTGAAGATAGGGGAAATGATGTCGCAAGCTGCAGTAAGTGCTTTACGCGATATCTGTAGGAATGGGAAGAGCACTAACTACAAGCGTACAGGTCCATACCTGTCATCGTCGTTTCCTTTCGTACACAAAGATTGCATCGAAAATGGAGGCACGCGAATTGGTTGTCCCGACACGACATGCTTCATACAGCACGCCCAGCCCCGCGCGAGTACGCGAATCACGCTCACGGCAAATCAGCATCCACTTGTAAGCACTGCCATCTACATATCAATGCACATCCTCATTGACTTCGCTGACGGAAAACCTTGGCCTGTATTAAACAGTAGTCGTCATCAAGAGGTTGCCGTTGCTTACCCGCCCTCGGGCTTCCTCATTTCTCGCCGTACCCGCAGAATCACTGCATACTTACGGCGGCGGGAGAAGCGTAGACACTGCAGCACAGCAGGCTGAGACTGCACGTCCAATAAAGTATGTGGTAACCACTTCTTCCATGTTTCTCATGACGCCTTATCTTGAGGCGGCGTATACTAATATCTGGATAGGTATGTAGACTTGCTGAGGTAGAAACTGCTGGTAAGCAACGCAGTGCGGTCTCGTCTCGTCTTGACATACAGCACTAACGACATTGTATAGCGTAAGGAGAAGTTCATCCCGACGATTACTACACAAATCCCGCCCGAAACCATATCTTATTGCCAGAATCATCGTACAAGCGATCCTTCTACCCCGCATTGATGCGTAGACGACGCACTGCACAAGGCGGTACATACACATCCGAAACGCTTCTCACCCCGCAACTGCGGCCGCCGACGCCTCGCTGAAGTGTGAACTCTCTCACTCTATGGGCGAAATACCGCGGAAATCCGATCGGCGTGGTGTGGGTAAGTGTCGAGTCAGCGGTTGGACCTGGGACTGTGAGCCGCGAAGATATGGTAGGGTATTGCGGGGTAGCATATTACTACTATGTGCAGGTAAGCATTCGTATCTAATATTGCATGTTCTAGGTAATCTGCTGAATATAATGTGCAGAGTCGTGCTGAATAGAACACTGACTCTCACCCTCGTCCTGAGGTCGTCGCTAGCTCCTCCGACTAATACATGATATACGCACCGATTTCGGTTTCATCGTACTCAACATTATTGCCTCATCTCGCGCACAACCTCTCCGACACACATTCAACCTCAGGAAGGGGGCCCATGGAATCATCTCCCAGCCCTTATCATCGCTTTGTCCCGCCGTTGTTTTCAACATCTCGTTCGCGCTCTTCTTCGCTCACATCAGAGCAAAGTTACCAGAAACATAGCCTCGAACAAGATGGTATGAAACATTCCACTTCGCTGGACGAATTTCGTAATGTAACCCACACCACCTTCCCCACTCCCTGTGAGCTTCTCGTCAAGTTTTCGGAGCCAGATTGTCTGCCTTCACGGACAGCACAGCAGTCACAACCACTCCCGTCGCCCGCGCAGACACGCTCCTTGCCCACAGGAAAAACTCTGTTCAGCAATTCCAAGACGTGTCAGCCCGATAGCGGCAAAATGTGTTCCTCTTCGGCAGCTGGTGTCAACAGCCCGTCCACTGACAACAAGCACTCGTGTTCGCCCTTGTCTACTACCTCGACCTCGACCTCGACCTCGAGGCAAACTCGTCCAGAGAACATCCATAAGTCCTACTTCAGGATTGTAAAAGACGACATCGGCTTCGAGCTCACGGATCCGTAAGTGCCTCTACATTGTTGTTATCCAAAACGGTACTGATAGTAAAATGTTCCCCACCGCAATGAAACCTCTACCTCTCGTATCCCCTCCCTTTCCGGCCTACAGAGCTCTCGTAAACGGTGTACCCCAAGATCCGGCTATCACCATTGTCAGGCCATCGTCTCGTCGGCGTGCGATTTTCTTAGATCTCCACCTGCAATATTTATCTCTGGTAAGCCTCGCCCTCGTTCCACTCACCTTACCTCTCTGGACGATGAAGTATTCGCTTCTGCCAACATTTACTATCAAGGGAGACTACACATGTCTGGTAAGTAATGTCGTCACTTGTCCGCCGACCACTGATAACGTTTAAATTCACGACGTTCCAGCTATTTTCAGTATTGTATCACGGCAAGTGCTCCCTTGAAC
The DNA here is from genome assembly GCA_037042295.1 of Irpex sp. Y119-03. Lineage (NCBI taxonomy): Eukaryota > Fungi > Basidiomycota > Agaricomycetes > Polyporales > Irpicaceae > Irpex > Irpex sp. Y119-03. The sequence continues at coordinate 37,293 of JAXQKB010000175.1, read as the reverse complement.
CCTCGTCGCGTTCATCGACTGTCACGCTTCCGCGGTGGTCCAATATCCTCACGAAACAACGCTCGCGGTCTCAGTCTTCATTCATCGAGAACACAAAGTGCCGGTTACGTGGAATTAGGAGTTCATAGTCGCGCCAGAAGTACGTACCAAAGTTCAGATATCCTCCCCTCGCGGCGGCTGACCGTCCCTGTCTCCCTTTAGGATTTCGCACGATCGTACGATGTACGCCACGTCACGATACCCGAACCTCAAGGTGCTTCGCGGTGAGGTTTCCTCACTCCTTCTCACGCAACGCCATCGTCCATCGTCTAGATTCCTACTCAGATCAGCTCAGCCTCCCACCGTGATATCAGCAAGCGGCGCGTATACGGAATACGACCAACACCTGTATCTGAATCCCGACTATTCTCAATTTCTCATGGCCATATCCGACGTGCTCGGAAACGGGTGCTCTGAGCTTCCATACGGTGTCGTGTGATCCTGCGACAGCATAGCTCCTGTCATTGTCATTGCAGGACGGTGAGGTACACGAGGATTCCGAACATGCCCTCATGTCCGACGTGCTCGGAAATAGGTGTTCTGAGCTTTCATGCGGCGTCGTGTGAACTTGTCACAGCATCATCATGCCTGCTACTAGCGTCCTCGCAGGGCAGTGAGGTACATGAGGTGCGTTCCGTCACCTTTGCGCTGATGTTCTCGTTCGCGCATCAGACGAAGCACGAATCTATTACGCGATTTCAATCTACAAAAAGCCACACCGGTGAGCCACGTTCTTCGTTGTGAGCTAGCTTGACTGATGGACTGACCATCGAACTAGGCTGTGCTCGTGCGGAGGCACGTTGTATATGTGTTCAGTATCTGTGCCACCTGCTTCTACGATGTGTATGTCCATCTGGCTTCTCAACACGATGGTTCGCTTATGCCCTCCATGTCTGCAATCAGTCTTCTCACTGTCCAATGACTGGCTGCTCAAAGCACACCATCAATTATCGGTGAACCGGCTTTGCACGTGCAGCGATCGCCATACTGGATGTGCAAGAAGAAGCAGCCAGACGTAAACTATTTCTCACTTGAGGCGGGTTAGCTTTGACGAGCGCTGTCATGAGGCTATCGTGAGGCACTGATCAAACGGTCTTCTTCGGTAAGTCGTTCTTTCGAGGCAGTACTTATCAGTATGTGCCGACGTTAAAGTAGTTTATTGACCATTTCTTGATACGCCACGCAGTTTCATGCCTCTCCCGTGAGGTCTCCTTGCATTCACGTTCCCCGGATTTGATACCTTCACTAATGCCGCCGACTCACAGCTTCATGTCCGTTCGTCGATTGTGCGGAAATAACTTTTGACAGCTCCTTGCAGACTCGCGGTTCCGTTTCAGTACCCCTAGTTTTGCTCATCATGGGTAGGTTATTTCGTCGCTGCCTGCACGCATTATAGCCGATTGCTAGCACAGTTAGATGTGACGGATGTTGCCTCCAAAGACAAGGTGTCTGTGTGAGTGGCGATCAACGAGTCCAGCTCACAAGAATCGATGGCACGAAGACAATGTAGGCACGTTTCTCTAATGCATACTTCACGTGCTGATTGACATTTCCAGGTGGAAGAACACATACGCGTTATGGGTGTTCCATGCTGTGGCGCGTCGAACACAATATCGCTTGTGAGGCAGCAACATGAAAATGGGCTTTGGGAGATGTACGGTCTCAGCCGCGGTACAGGCATATGCCCAGCCGCCGTAGCTGCTGTGGTCACGGTGGCAGGCATATAGCATGGTGCTGCTCACGCATGATTACATGTGTACGTATCCATCTATAGAACATAGCTCATCATTGATAACAAATTCATTTCATAGCCTCGTACCTGCTGGAACCACGCTGCATATTTAAGCCACGCGCTAAGGTATTTGGTGCTAATATACTCTCCTTATAGCTAGCTCCTGCACGCAGACTCCGTTGCATCACACTTCACTCCCTACAGTCAGTTCCCAACCAACCCCCAAGTCTTGTCAAGTATGTAATCCACCTTCGTTTTCTACTCACAATACTCAACGTCCTAGTGAGCTCTGCGGCGTTTCTATCATCGACCACCGTCCAAGATGATTTATGTCTCGCGAATGACACTACGATGAGCGAGGAGAAGTCGGTAACACGCTAAGTCATGTACCTGGGTCATCTGATCTGGTGCTATGGCATCTACCAGACTCTCATGTAGTTCTATGTCGTTGTCATCGTTGACTGACGCCGAGTTGAACTACGAGAAGAGCGGGAGTGGCACGGAACTGTCGAACCGGTAACTCACGCACTTCCATGCGTTGTAATATAAGGAGATGACACTGTGTTATAGGAGCTTAGCATCTTCATCTTTCACCTTCGATTTCTCAGCCCCCGCCGGACTCCCATTTCAGCCACTCCCAACCAATCCTTTCCATGGCGCCCTTATCAATCCCTCAATCCATGCCGGACCTTCGTTTCACTCACTACCTTCGAATGCGCTCCAGGGCTCCCGCTCCTCAAAAACTGAAAGCGAACGTCGTATTAAGCAAACGGCGGAATCCCGATATCTGCGCAACAGTGGCTGCAGAGTATATGGTCTTGTTGCTACAATTCCACCAGAGATACTTGATATCATTGCCAGCTATCTGGCAGACTGCGTCGGCATAAGTGAGTATGGTCCGGCTTTTACCTTGAAACGAGAAAAGAACTGGAACGGCATCAAAGACAACTGGAACGACACCAAAGCCTCGTATCAGTTGTATCAGCCACTCAGATCATGCTCTCTCGTATGCCATCGCTGGGCAAACATATGCAGGTGTGGCTTATTCTCAGAGGCCATGCTCGAATTCTCTTCCTCCAAAGTCTGGGAAGAATTCATGGTGTATTCTTCCCGTGGTTGCCCCTCCCTGGTGCCTATTTACAAGCTCATCTCCGGCATCTGCATCATCCAGGTATATAACTCTACTTCGCGCTCATTCTGCCACCGTATCCGCGACATTACACGAGGCATGCTGGATCACGTATACTTCAGATTGGAACTTCTTGGTCCTGTTCCTCGGACGTTCCCTTCTGGAATGCTCAGCACACCTCATTGGAGTATCCCGCCAAATATTACCACCCCACACTCCCTACTACACCCCTTCCATTCAATCTTGGTCAAGAACGTGCACATGCCATCACTTTTATATATGCTCAAATTCGCTCGTCATCTTGCATATACGTCATCTATCTTCGACCCTGACTCGAAGATAGACATGGATGACTGCTCGGAAGACTGGGACGAACTTCGCTTTAACCAACTCACGTGGGACAGCGGCAAAAGGCACCATTATCCGTTTCATTTTCGCAACCTCAATCTTTGTCAACGCCCGTACGATCCCCAGACCTTTGCACATTTCACTTGCTGTGCTGTAGGATGTACAAGCAACATTCGCCTGTGTACATATGCAGCTATTGCTCATCCGACTTGTTGGATGCACTGGCTACCGAAGACCGAGCAAGAGTGGATATTCTCGCTGATGGAATCTCTCGAAGACTCTTTTATTAACACTAAGTGCAGCTACTACTCAATCACAATGCCGAAACCAGATGATCTTTGTGAGTCAATACTGTTGTTGTTTGTAGTATCATGCTGAATATTTTGTCCAGCCATCGGATGGCTGCATAAACGGGGAATCGGGACCATGCATTATTATATCACCACAAACAGTAGGCCTTGTGAAGACACCACACTGTACTGATATTATACTTTGAAGCCTTACCGGGAGACATTACACCCTAGATGTCCGTATACTTGGCTTATGCCTTATCTTGTACGACACTGGTAGCAAGAGTCCTGATGTGTCTCCTCTCGACATTGGCGTTTGTATTTCACAACTCAGAGTGAATCCGCCACCAAGGCTTCCCGATGACAAAATCGTGATGGTGTTCGAATCATACAGCCCCGAAAGTCTACGAGCATCGCTAGAGCGCCAACCAATCATCCTCGATCCTCAAGCCGACCCTTACAATTATGTATTCAGCTATAACGCAGTTCACTGGTCGGATGACAAGGTGCGCATGTGGAATTTGGAAAGTCGCAGGGACCACATCGTGGCTTAGACCCCATCACGTTTCAGCCAACCGGCAAGTTACCTTCCGTCTTTGTATCAAGCCACCTCCGAGTCTCATTAAAAGCACATATAGGGCAATCTTGGAAGTACCGTGACGAAGTTATCCCCTCCTTTTATAATATACGAAAACCATATCAACCCGACGAGGTTCGTGGTCCCATTCATAAGTCTTACCGGTATTTGACGCAGGGATAAGGCCACTACTAGATTATGCCATCGTCCCGAGTTGACTCGTTACTATATAGAATGCCCATTCGAGCTCAGCCATATCGATGACATTCTCCAGGTTAAATATGTGGGTCGTATGGCTACTTTCCCGCCTGAGAGCCTCAACATGCCCTCCACTTGGTCTTATCAACCGCGCCTACGTCGCTAGAATACTCCCGAGTTCAGCAATTTCTGGGTCCTAATCACTCGATACCACTGCGATAGCGCGCGAAGTCGACCGACTAAACAGAAAAGTATTCAAAAGGTCTATCAATGACATTGTAAGACCGTATTCTGTCATAGGAGGGCCGTACCTCGTGCGCTTCACGGGACTCCTGAGTGCACGTGAGGTTGTCAGTGAGAAAGCAGTTGTGACGTACGACGTGCATCGCGTGTTGACTCTGTGTTTGTACCGACTGAGACACCACTACACAAACATAGATTCGTAACGGCAACCTCAAGATTCTGGCACACGCGAGATTAACGTCTATTAACCAACCAAATCGAGCGCGCTTACCTAGTAGAGTAGTACTATGCCCATGCCCAACATGCTCGTCCACCGTGCGATGTACACCAGTAATAGCTCTAAGTTGTGTCCTCGACGAAGGTGTGGAATGGTGGGAGTTTGCGAAGATAGGAATGGAGGGATGGTGATGGTGATGGTGCGGTCGATATGCATAAAGGGTGAGGGACCGGAGGTGAGGAGTGATTAATGAAGGAATGTCGATGGTGATGGCGAAGGAGAAGTAGGTGCGCGGCGGGGAAGGGAGATGAGGGACGAGAGATGGGGGACGAGGAAAGAGAGACGAGGGACGGCAGGCCACAAGGAGTGAGGAATAAGACCTAGGAATAACGATGGTAAGATTGTTGAGTATAAGAGCGAGCGATGAGAGGAGAGGAGGAAGGGTTAAACCATGGATAAGGACCTAAGAATGAGGTACGATGGCCGACGAAAGCGACAGTTTGCACCACTCGCGCCGAGTGCCTAGGCACTGCAAATTCCAGCACTGATTAGCGGTAGCGTACAACAGCAACACAATAGTCCACGCACATTTGACGAGGCTCAGTACAGCTTCCCGCCCAGACCAGCACTCATCAGTACACCCGGCACTCGGTCGACCATCCACTGGCTCCCAGAGTCGTCGTCAGCACTCACATAACCACCGAGACGCGCCCGACGATCGCTTTCGTTTCGTTTGAGACGAGTTGGAGCACACCAGTGACCCGTTCAGCCTGCCGATGAAAGGCGTGCGGGTTATGCGTGGCATGGCGATGCTTGGGTTGGGTTGGGTCGAGTGTACCGGACGTGCCGTCACGACGTATGATGTTTGTCGAAAAGACCAGCCGGGCGCAAGCAGGGAGAGTGGCGGGAGGATGTGCCAAGGAGGTACATTCATACAAACGTACGCCTCAGTATAGTCAGGGCGGTCGACGTCGCCAGACATGTTTCCGCGTGCTTGTTGTAGCCTGTCATGTACACCTTGTGAGCTTTCTAGCGGTGAGAAACGGGAGTACTAGTACTAGTAGTGCGGCTTCAGGATAACTAGACAGAAGGCACAGGTTATTGCTGTGTGTTCGCAACGACTCAAGCATGTGGGACGTGCGAGAAGCTGAATGGTCGGGTCATCGGGGATTCGTATTCGGGAGTCGAGAGCGAGAGGGAATGAGGTGGCCAGAGCAGCGTGGTAGTGAATGACGAGAGCGGAGGTGTGCAATTGTTCCGGAAGGAGCAGTTCGTCAGAAAACAGTACCTGCTAAATAGCACGACTACGTATGAGCGCTTCCAATTGTACAAATACGGGACGTCCTATACGCCATCTCTTGTGATTGTATGCGTGTGCGTGCTTGAGGGATACGATGCCTTCGAGCCGTACTGAGCACACAGTTCACAAGTCGTAAGATACAGCCGTCAGGGAATGCAGATGGATCGGTTCATGTCAGACTTGGTGCAAAGTGGACCTGTATGGGAGGTGTCGTCAGTTTGATAGTGCATGTATGCATCAAATGAGTACTCGCCTCACGTCCCAAAACCATCTCTTACTCGTCCACCGTGCTTACTCGCTACCAATGTTGGCAGCCATAGCATTGACATTCGGTGCTAGGGCCGTACAGGCCAGGTAGTGCGTATGGTTACATTGGATTACTTACATTGCACAAGACGGGGTGTGAGCTTGCAGCATCTCTAGAAGCTTGAAGACTACGTGCGTGTTCTTGTGCCATACAAGGAGCGGCGTTCTGGATGACACAAAGCGTTGGGAATTCGTCGAGAGTGAATAGAATACACTTCTTGGTAGTACATGGTTATTCCTTGTAATTAGAAGCGGACACTACGAGAGGGGTCGTTAGTATGGTCATACATGCAGAAATCGAAATAAGCACGCACTCTGCACGTCCCGTACCGGTCCCCACGCCGCCTCCTACACCTCCAGCAATCGCACGAACAGCATTGACGTTCCCGACAGGTTCAGCCGTTGGTGTCATCGACGTAGTTATCGCAGTCGTACTAGCAAGTCTACCGCTACCGTAACTCGTAGTACCAGCACCAGCGTGCCGGCCGTTAATCACCCCGACAGCTGTCTACTGCTTCCCACGAACAGCTGCACCGTGCCCAGGAGTCTCTGTGCCGGTGGCGAAGTCAACGAAGTACATCGCGTTTCCCCGAAGGGACTCGGAACTCCGTGGACTGTCTGGAATGCACCTCTGTGGATTTGAACGTGAGTTTCGTAAGCCAAAGGATATTTAACTTCCATGAATACTTACTAGGCTATTGAGTCCACTACTCAAAGACACTAACAGTCAGGTCCGTAGCACAATGAGAAGACAGCATCGAACGTCGTATACGGGATATCGAGTGTCATTGCCAAGTGCGGTGTCCCGGACAACTTGAAGGCCGGCGTCGACGTCACGGTTGTGAGTGACACGGGTGACACGTGAGGACGTGACTGAAGCGCCTGTGCTCTGCATTTGGACATCATCAGCTTTGTGGCGCTGGGTTCTTATGGTACGGTCTCCTGCTCTGCGTCACGGTATTCACTGGACTTTCGTTGTGGTGGCTTGCCCGTCCACTTGTCTACTCTACGTCGACGACTAACACTCTTCATCTGGATGGCTGACCATGCAAACCACTTACCACAGCAGCAAGCGCCAACGAACCCATGACTATTGCACGAAGCAGGGCTGCATTCAGGATGTGGGAATGAGTGACGGAGTGCATGCCACGTATCTCTCACACGACACAGCCTTGATGTGGCGTAGATGCCTTGTGGGCATGGTGAGGCTGCGTTTACATCCCGGTCTGAAGCTATAATCGACGAGCCGATGGCAAGGTAGGTCACGTGCCTCACCTATGCATGACTAGAAGGATGATACCGTATTGTAGAGGTTCGCTATATGCAGCTTCTTCGTTAGACCATTCTGTCCATGCCGGACTCTCGCGTCATCTGTACCGCCCAACGACCCCCGACAGCCCCCGCCCTACGGACAGCCCCAAAACTCTTCCGGTTGAGTCGATCTCCGGTCTCTTCCGTCTACGGGAAGAACGTGCACATCGTCTCTCTTATAGAACCCCGCTGGAGGTACTCGAAATTATTGTCACCTATGTTGTGGACTGTATCGGAGTACAAAAGAGGTCCGATCCTATATTTCGACGGAGACAGCGCCTGAGAAAGGTCGAAGACCGGTTTCAGCCACTCAGGTCATGCGCTTTTGTCTGCCTTCGCTGGGCAAATATATGCAGGTATAGCTTGTACCTCCGGGCCACGCTTGTATTCGAGTCCTCCGTAATCTGGGACGAATTCGTGGCGTCTCTGTCTCCCCAACGCCTCTCTCTCGTCCCTATTTGCAGATATATACGCTATATTCACATCATCCAGCGATATAGTCCGACCACGCGCTCATTCTGCCATCGGATGCGAGACGTACCACGAGGCATGCTAGACCATGTCCATTTCGCTCTCGATCTTAAAGGCCCTGCTTCTCATACCTCCCTCCCCGGCATGATCAGCACCCCTCATTGGAGTATTCCACCAAACATCACTGCTCCGTATTCCATGCTGCGCCCCTTTCATATAATTAATGTCACGGACGTGCATATGCCATCGCTTTTGCATATGCTCAAATTTGTCCGTCACCTGGCATATACCTCATCTGTTTTTGACTCCGGCTCGAAGATTAACAGAAAGGCGCATGATCCAGCAAATGGATATCTAGGAGACGGCCTTTACTTGGACAAGCTCAAGTGGGACAGCGGTGAACGGAGGCATTATCCGTTTCATTTTCGCAGCCCAAATCTATGTCGACGCCTGTACGACCCCCAGGCCTTCGCCAATTTCTATTGCGACGCTCAAGGATGTACAAGTGACAATTATCTATATACATCATGGCATATACGGTTATTACTCGCCCGACTTGTTGGATGCACTGGCTGCCGAAACCCGAGCAAGAATGGTTATTATCGCTCATGTTGTCTCTTGAAGACTTCCTTCTCAATGTCACATGCAGGAGATGTATGATCAGGACACCAAAAGACCACTGTAAGTCAACGTTATTGTTATTTGTAGTATTATGCTGATTGTTTTGTAAAGACCGCAAGTGGCAGCATAATTCGAGAATTGGGACGATGGAATATCATATATTCACATCCAAAATACGCTACCAAGAAATCACACTGACGTTCTATTTTGAAGCTTTACCAGGAGACACTACATCTAAACCAAGTATACGTATACTTGGTATAGCACTAAACCTCACCTCGTACTCAGGTTACAAAGACTTCGCATTTATTCTACAGCTCCAAATGGATTCGCCACCAAGGCTTGTAGATGAAAAAATTGTCGTAGTATATAGTTCAATTCTTCACGGAAAAGGATCTACGAGCCTCGATAGAGCGCTATCGACCTACCATCCTGCATTCTCAAATTGGGGAACACAATTATTTATTCAGCTACGAGAGGAATGAGAGGCTTCCCAACGCCAAAGGAGACTTATCAAAGGCTAAAGCGCATTATCGCTGTACACCCAGTCACACTGGCCCCGACCGGTAAGCTGTCTTTCAGTTTTGCACGAAGCCGGCTTCATGAAGATCATAGGGCAATACTGGGAGCATGCTGGAGACATCGTTCCTTCCTTGTGGAACATACGCGTACCATATCAGCCTGCCGAAGATGGCTAACTTTTAGGCCTCAGTACATGTGTTCCATCCATAATTGATATTGCGCCCGTGACGTCTTGACACTGCGTATTTCTGTCTTTCCAACTTGTTCAGGCGCAGGGGCAGCTTGTGCTCGAGTAGCAGCCGGAGGGGTATATTCTGCTTTCATTGGATGAGCTGGGTCAGAATTTGGTGTTATGATGTCATTCTCAAGACTTACCGGTGTTCCACGCAGAAATAAGGCCATCGCTAAATTATGCTGCTGTTTCTACGCCGCTGGAAGACTCTTGAGCTCATTAACTTCTGGGTCCTTACCACTCGTGATGGTCTTAATTATTGCATCAAGAATTAAGAGAGGCTTCCAGTCGTTCTCAGTTCGTCCACGAGTCACTGACGTTGACGATTCTTCTCACGATCGGTCGAATCTCAGTCACGTTCGTCTTCGTTATTGCGGTGTGTAGAGCCACATGAGGTCACCTAACGTATATCATGTACACTAAGTGATAGAGTAAGTATGTTTTCCGTTGACAACAAGAGGAGAAAAACGTACATGTTACGAATCTTGCCTGCCATGTATGAGGCTATGAGAGTCTGCTGTGCGCCAGGATAGGTCATTGCGAAGGGAGAAGAGAGTATGATTGGGTTCAAGAGAACAACAAGCGTAAGGAAACAGGGGAAAAGGGCTCGGAAGCACCCCGCTTCAAGAGGTTCTGGTGATAGTCAATGGAGCAACAGAGTGATACCGGTCTTCGAGGTGTCCGTGTTCAATACACCTGATGCGAGCTTCGTACAAAGTTGAAACGCCAGAGATTATGTGAGCTTGGCCGTTCGAACATCGAAGATGCGTCTCAGATAAACGAGTTCGCAGTCCTCCGAGTATACGAGACGCGCAGCCAGCCGCCAATGATAGTCAAGACTTACCTTGATCACGCACGGCGTCACGAGCACCTGAGGACGAATACACTTCAGACGTTGTGTACCCATACCCGTAATACCTAACACGGCCGCGGCGTGTGATGCGGGTTGCGGTGGTGGCACTTACTGAGACATCATCACGAAAACGTCGACTTGGAATGGCGACCCTGGCGCAACCGTGAATTAGATATCAATTTACCGACCAAATCAAGTGTATTTACCCAGTGATCAGTGGCATACTAGCCTGAGTAGTACTGAGCGCATCCCAGACGTGCTCGTCTACCGTGCGACGTATAGTTCTGTGGTGTGTCTTCAACAAAGGTGTTGAGCCTTGAGAGCTCGAGGCCAACCGATGATGCCAGAGGGAATGGCGACGAGGGGATGGTGATGCGAGGACGAGAGATGTAGAAAAGACGAGGAATCAGCATACGAGGTCATGAATGGAGACAACTTGAACAAGGGATCGCCTGTCACCGCATATGCTGACATTAAACACAGGTGAGTAGCAATAATGTGTACATATAATAGCATGCTGCAGTTCACAGACCGTGCACACTTGATGGTACAGGTACAGTTTTCATCGATGAGGGCGCTCGCTACTCACACTAGACCTCCACAGTGAGCGCAACGTTCCCTACGAGCAGTTCGTGTCAGCACTCGCCGATGTCCAACGTCCCACGTCCACCAAAGCAAACAGTTCGACGCACCTGCCCACGAGGATGACCATTCAATTTCAGTTTCGGTTTCGATTTGGCACAAGTATATGCACCCTGAATCCAAACGATTATATTCAATATTCTGGATGGATCGCCTAACCCGCACGACGTGCTGAAGAAGTCATAAGAATCGAGCACAGTGACTGCTACCGGAGTAAGTAGCCTGAGTAGACACGAATACTAGCGATGGTGAGTGATTATCAATTATCGTGGGGCATGCGGTAAAACGCACCGGTTACCCGTAGCAAGGCGGCGTCGAATGTCGAATGTGGGACGTCCGCCGTCCACGGTGTGCGCCACAAGTCGAGGCACTGCGCTGAACGAACCTGATTTTGACTTTCCGAGTTTCGATTTCGATTTCGAGTAGGACAAGAATGACCTTGGGCCGGGGCAATGGGAATGCAACGAGCTCAACGCGGATGTGGTCTTGTGGTTCCTATGAGCAGAAATATCGAATGGTAGGTGAGCGAGCGAGTTTGCTTCGCACCGCACCGCGGCAAGGTTGAGTGTGAACTAGTAGGTCTTTGAACAGATTGTGTGGTATGATACACCTGCTGCTCTGGAGGAATCATTGCGTCGCGCGTTCGCCCTGGGGGTACGTAAATCGCCATCGATCGTCCTTAGTACTCGTATTCTTTAGGGCTTAGTGGGTGTATGCATGCCCGTCGGGCAGTGAGATTTGTATTATATGTGTAAAGATTGCGTTATGGGGGGATATAGTACAGTAGGACACAGTACACGATCATTCGTTCGAAGCAGCTCTGTGTAATAGAATCTTAGTCAATATGACAGCACACGTATAGAAGAGAGGAGGACGCACATTGCACCAGCCCGTCCTGTACCCGTGCCCACACCGCCTCCTACACCTCTAGTAGTTGCACCAACGGCATTGACGTTCCCAGCAGGCTCAGCCGTTGGTGCCGTCGACGTAGTCGTCGATGTCGTACTACCGAGTCCACCACTACCGTACGTAGTATCGACTCCACCGGTTCCTGCGTGCCGGCCGTTCTCCATGTTATTCACCCCCACTGCCGTCTCTTGCTGTCCACGCACAGCAGCAACGTGGCCGCGGTTCTCGCTGCCCCTGGCGGAGTCGACGAAGTCCATCGCGTTTCCCGAAGGGATTCGCCAATTCCGTGGACTGTCTGGAAAGCACCCCTGTGATCGAGTAGATTGGTGAGTGAGCGAGCACGTTAGAGAAGAAGACACGTACTTTACTTTCTGGCCGACTGAAGAGCCAGCAGAGGATCCTGGTGGGGTGTTAGTCGTCGACGTCTTGTTTTTGCGCTAAGTTCGTTCGTTAGCTGGGTGGTTTCGGAAGATTCAAGAGTGGATGTAAGATGATTTCGAGAGAGTCCGGTTATGTAGCGCAGAGTGAGTGGCCATGTGTCGTTGCTCCATGGTCGTGGTGAGTGGGGACGAACAGGCCTGACGTCACCACAGAGTAAAGCACGCGCTGGAGTACCAAAAGGGGAGAGGCGCATCATGATGCGCCTACTTGAACATTCGGGCCTGGTGTCCTCCTACTCTTTCACTCTTGACTTGGTCGACGATCAATTGAGATGTATAGACTATTATCGGTATGTGACGTTGCTATAGTGAACAGGTGCGTATCGTTCGTCGTTCGAGTGTTCGGCAGTCTGTCGCTACTGTACGTACCCAGCGTTGCTCAACGTTGCGTCCGTTGAGCACTGACTCAGGCACTGGTTTCTAGCCAGTTGCTTTTCTGTACACGCGTAAGCACAAAATCCGCTTTCTCTTGCCTCGTCACCACATAGTCACTAATTGGGGTCGGTGTGCAGACTGCATGCCGTCAAGCAAGTGAACGAGACTCTGCCCTCCCAGTCCATGCGACTTCGAATTGAGACGGCTCTCATTTACTTCTCTACGGAGAATCCGTACATCCAGCTGGATGAAGATTATACTCTTATGCAGAACGCGATGGTGAATTGAATGGTGTTCAAGGGCTTCGTGTTGCGTTCGGTGCTAGCTCTTGGATGTTGGATACTACGGTACGTTCTTGCCCCCTTTAGGATAGTGGGGGAGCATACACTGACGGGCTGGTCCGGCTTCACAATAGCCTGTGTTTGTTTGTTTTTAAGACAATCGTTTCAAGGAGATTCGCCATCGACTAGCACCGAACTCTGCGCAATCACGAGCATTCAGGTCGGTACGCCGATTGTACAAGTTTTTGTTCTTTTTTCTACTCTGACTGCTTGCTCTTTGCAATATCATACTAGGGGAATTCATCGTTGAGGCCAACCAAGCGTCTCGAACCAGCAGACAAGGAGGAGCCGGCGGGGACGGTGGGTTGGGGGAACGCTCGGCGCCCGCGTGTATTCAGGAGGGTGAAACGTCCCGCGTTCCAAGTCGTCGTAAGTGTATCCTGTTATCCTCATGTGTGATACAGTGCGGTACTTACATATTCGAATACAGGATAGTGGCTCTTTCTGTGTACTTAATTACACAAATGCGGTAACATACTAGCCCTTCAGAAACTCATAATTTGACTGGCGTGCACTGCGTGGTTTATAAAGTTTTCAGCTTTCAGGTACATATTACGAGGTTCTTATTGTTATGCTAACGTACCATCCTCCCCCAGGAATCACGAAGATTAAACATGCAAGAACTCACAGAGAACGTCACGGTTCGGTCGAGTTCGCCCATGGAGTCGCGATCTGCAAGTCGAGGACTCTGAAATGATAGTCTGGAGGTCTAGGTAGGGGCTCGTATATCGTCTTCATCGTTACGACTTGCGAGGTTGGTAGGTGGACGTACGTACCGCGAAAATTCAAGGATAGTGAATGCGACCACTCACTTACCATTGTGCTATTCGTTGTAGACGTACAGGGTTGCAAGATATAAAATGGTCGTTATGTCTCGGAAGTCTGTTATCGATCGTTCCTTAAGTTGCATGCTGACTTCGTTCTGGCTGTAGAACCGGCATCATGATCTGACTCTGATAGGTAGACCCGACCATATTCTTGATGCGTCGAATGTAATGTCCAGGTGACGCTCACACACTACCAACGAATACACATTCTGGTTTTCGATAGCAAATCTGGCATACGCAGGCGGGCTTCAACGCAAAACGGTAATAACTGGGTATTATGGACACTGGTCTTCGTAAGTATCTCTTGTCACCCGCTCATGTGGTATCGAATTCTGTTTTATGCTGACTTATGTTTGAGTAAATGTAGCTCGAACGCCGTCGAGTTGACCAACATGCAACGCGCCCGATGTTCCCACCGCCGTCCGTACCCTTTGCCATTCACATGCGTAGTTACTGATAGAGAGTAAGGTGAGACATTCCTCGCACTTCCCGACAGTCGTGCATGTCACTGAAGTCTTGAAGTCTCGGTGATGGGTACACAGTTCCCGTATACCTCATGCTGGCAGCTCTTCAACCCGATCAGTAAACAGTGGCGCTTTTGTTTCTCGTCGCTATCACTTCCGGCGCGGACTGCACTTCCCAAAGGAATCTCCCCGACGATACCCTTTTAAAAGTCATAGATTCAAGGCCTCTGATGAGAATCAGAATTAGCGTCATCGGTAGCCCGTGAGGAGGGAAGTCTTTGGTTCGAGATGGTCGTCGACGTCCTCGGCGCGCGTATCTGGTGACATCAAGGCACTATCGAGTCTACTTGAAGCTGATCGCCACAACGCGGAGAAGATGCTTACACTTACTCTGGCGGCATTGACAAGGCATTGTCGCTCGTCGACGCGGCAGCAAAGCCTTCTCCCAAGTCTACTGGAGAATGATTTACATGATTACTCGCGCGACACACTTTCTCGAGGCCTGCGAGGGAACAATAGTAAATGGTACGTCCACTTGCCAGTTGAATTTCGTGTACATACGCACGCTAACGTTGTGTTGGTTCATTTCGTAGCATCCGAGTACTCAGACAGGAGGATTCGACGACGTCTACGATGCGCCGAATAAACGTCCGGGTAAATAACGCTCTCGTGTTGCCAGAGAACAATACGTCGCTGGCTACTAATTCTCATCGTGTATTACAGGGGAATGCCTCGTGTACTACTCCCTTAGGTACTGTGCCGACGATCCGACAAAGCACTCCAGAACTCAAAGTCACGTCGCCGTGACGGGCCTATAACTTGATCATCGAAGAATGCAAACAAACGGTGGCCGTAGCCACAGCGGTATAATTCACAGGTCCCAAAGCTCCCGGTGTGTCCCTGTCTCAAATCTGTCAGCCGAGGCCTAATATGCGGTTCCTATCCGTGAGGTGTTGCAGCCCCAATGGATTTTCGGAAAGAACGGATGAGCCGCGCGAGTATGGAGAGTGGACAGACGGTTTAGCAACGTCGAGTTGCTATGAGAGAGACGGGCAATCGTGTCGTTCGTCGAGAGGTGAGGGATTCGAATTGCTTCTATCATACTCTTGTCTGACGCGGTACACAGGTATACTGGATTTTTTGCGAGGAACAATAGCGGGACAGCGGTGATGCTATGTCCTAGTTTCTATTGTCGGTAATTATGTGTGCTTACCTACAACGCGTTGGCTGTAGCACGGCTATCAGGGATAATAAGAAGACTGGTGTGCTTTGACCACGCGAGATACTACTTAGTTCATGGTGCGTATTTCCACGGAAACATTCGCCAAATCTCCTCATAGAATTCTCAATACGCACTACAGTAGTACACTACGTCTCAAGAAAATAATGATATGATCTCTTACCGTACAGCAAAAGCATCCTCGGACACCACGGCGTAACACGGACTGCGGATACCGACAAATTCCGGCATGTTCATGGCCTCCGCGAATAGGGTTTGGCTGACGCAGCATTGATCTTTTTAGACATCGAAGAATGGAGGCTCGATATATGGCCTTCGCACTACGCGGTGGCTGAGGCCAACGATTGACGATTGAATGTGGCAACCGGTGTCACCCTTTTTTCGCCTGCAGGGGCCAACGCGTTTGACCCGCGGCGTACGTAACGTCGACGATGCGATCTCCGTTGGGGCCATTATTGTGTTGAATCCGAGGGGATACATGTTCCTCTTGCAGCGGTGAGTTACGCCCTACTCGTGCGTTTTCTTGAATCTAATGCCGTACGACGAGTCACTAGCTTGTATGGAGCGTGCAGAAACATGGCCCAAGCAGAGGCTTGCAACTACCTGGGAGCACGCAAGTCATAGGGGAGCGGAGGGCACGTCACGAAGATGGCTAAAGTTCCGAGTATAACGGGTATGTTTTTGGACTCGGATCTCGATTACCTTTGACAATCCGCTGACATCTCGGCCTTCAAAGCCTCTCGATTTGGACTACGAGGCTATCACACCGTAGGAGGCTCATCACGTTGGCCTCATCGCCACCCAGATCCACGATAGATTTATGAATTAACCCCGCAGCCGAACAAGCACACTCGTGCACAAACGCAGAGACTTTGTCCCTCACGTGGTAAGATTTGCAGGTGGCCAGTTCGCCAGCTCGCTTAAGCGAATTTCAACTTCCGCTGGTAGACGCACCAATCCTGCCTTTGAATAAAGGCGGGTTTGGCGTGCCTGATTTTCTGCGGGCCATTCGATTGTATACGCCAAGGTATCTCGGGAAGGAACTTTATAAGGATTTCGACTTCGTGAGTCGTCTCTCTGCGCTGCTTACTTGCCTCATCGCTCCCAGCATCGCACTGAACGCGCTCTACACAGCTAAACTCGTTTTTACCGACATTTAAAGCTATCTCACTTGATTCCAGCGACATCTCACTAGGCATTCTCACCTATCATCTTCTCTTGTGCTTAATACGATCGCACTCTCCTCCGTCTTTTGTTACAGCCCACAATACCTTACTCTCAATCGATCGACTTCCCTCCGGTTCAACGATGGACAAGGATCTTCAAGTTCGCGATCCCGGCTCCAACGGCTGCAACGACGCTCCCGTGTCTGGCCATGCTTTGGATGCACTCCTCGAAAACTGGGATTCTTTGTTGTTCTCGCTTGCTCACCAAGATCCGGTGCAGCCTCAGCAACCTGACGTCGTCCTAGGAGATGATGGAATGCCCATCCAGGCGATCTCCCCGCTTGACGCGGACCAACCTGAACGATATGGCCTTGCGGCCGCTGAGGAAGAACATCCCTACGAGCCCCCCTCTGCTTTCGACATCACCAGTATTGTCGCTCAGGATCAGCAACCCAACTTTAATAATTTCAACGAAAACGGATCTCTCTGCCAATCTGTACCCGCATTCGATCTCAACGGTACCCAGACTCACCTTCCGAACAACCAGTTCCCGACCGTCGATAATGCACAAGAGCAGTTCGATTTCGATGGATACGGTCAGGGAAGCAGTTTTTGAGCCTTTGCATGTCGGAACCGGGTGAGGAGCTTACAGGCTGCTGAGGTCAGTGCCCATTTGACTTTTACCATATCTAATTGTCTAACCACTCCCACAGGCTCCTAGCGTATCCGAGACCATCTCCACTTCCCCCATAACCTTCCCACCACCTCCACTCTCGTCGCCGTCACTCCTGGCACCGAATTCATCGGGACTACAGCCGTCTCAGCAATTACTCCTTCGTCTGATCTAAACACTCCAGCCCCTGCCATCCCTTCATCTAGCAACTCGCCTTCGTCTGCCGGCGAGTTAAGTGGTATGACTGGTCTTCCACTGGCACAAACGACACAGCTCTCATGCAGCACACTCACCTCGGGAAATACGAACTCAGTCCACTCGACCACACAACGTCCACTCGGGTCACACTTCGAGAACTCGACTATCAATCAGTCGAACATAGCTGGTTCTGCAGTCCCCGCATCAGCACATCGCTTATCGTTCACCATTCCTGGCCGACGAAGACGAAAGTCCTCACATCCCTAATGCCACATCTGACCATGACCTGAGCGCCCTACAGTCTGTCCAGCCTGAGAGTATTTGGAGCAATGACCTTGGGATCCGTCCTATCCGTTCGCTTCCTTGGCGAGCTACCGTCATAACGGGGTTACGATTGCGCGAGACACCTCCATAACTTCTCCTCAGTTGTCGGATGTGGTCGCTGGCCGTCCTATCTCAGACTCGGAGCTCGCCAATGGCAATGCGGTAGTTGCTGATTCGGATGTGCAGCGCTCATGCGAGAGGTAAGTTTGTTATCGTTCTGTCATATGTGCTAATGTGATTGTTGTAGCGGGCCCGCGTTTCGTGGAACGAAACGTCGCTGTGATGAAGCTGAACAGGACGACTCCTTGTGTCATGGAAAGAAGGCTCGCCAGGACAATGCACACGCGGACGAGAGCGGCGCAGACGAGCAAGCCGACGACGCTGAAGGCTCGAACACTAGCAAGAGCAATGGGAAGCGTCGTGCGACTAACACAGAAATCTCTTCGTGGTCATCACATCCTGTGCAATTATCCTTGCCCGAGGACGACAATGACAATACTGGCTGTGATTGTAGTGATGAAGCTCCGACTCTTAGCTCGTTTATGCAAGATGCCCCCGTTTCAAGGTGTAAAGCTAACCCTTTGCAAGCCGAAGGGTCCCTCGTGGCTCGGACGTGCAGGATGTCGCTCTCTGGTCACCGAGGGGCATTCGACTTTGCTGGTGACCAGCTGAGAGCGCAAGCCGGCCTCTTCGCGAGCTATACATTGGCCCATAACCGCATCAATGACTCTCTGCCTGCTTCTTCCCTTCTTCCCTCTTCCTCCGGCAGTACGGGCGTGACTAGAGGCCTATCAGAGTCTACTCTAAACCAAGCACCTGTCCTATCGACGACTCTACGTGCACCTGAAGTCGGTTCGAATGCCAGCTCCCCGGATATCCCTCTCGCAAACGCTGTGGTGGCTCCCCATGCACAGGGCGCAAACATTTCACGCACTGGTTCCGTCGTCACCCGTGCCCCATCGAACAAGAGCTCGAAGGCCTCAGGCAAGAAACCCAAACCGCTGCTTTATAATCCCTCGGACGTCCGAGTGAAGGTCGATGGTGCACCACTCGTCGAACGCACACGCAAACATCCCATCAAGAAACTCGATCTGCCTCTATACAGGGGCTATCCCTTTTATGCTCTAGCAACGGGCAGCTCCGAGATAATGCATAGTCGTAAGCGTGTTCATATCTACTGTCTTGTAGAAGCTACCCCTCATGATACCAATTCGTTTACCGAAACATGGGTCGTTTGGAACAGTGCACCATAGTGGCAAGATCAGCGGCCTGTTACTCTCCCGCGCCGGAGCTTCTTTACGACTATCTGCAGATACAAACTGTGTAAGTACATTCAGTTGACGCTACTCCGTAGCCCATGGTACTCACGCTAATGGTTAGGTTCAATGAACGACTGCTGTCGTATACAGTGCAGCTCACGCCGTGACATGTACATGACGTGATCGGATTACATGTCAAACGAGCAAGTCCCATTGGTCCCGAACGTCCTATACAAGGCCCCATCCCATCCCACGACCAACACGTCTATCGCGAAGCGTCAATCACCTCTGTCAGTGACAGGGCTGGTGTCTCCCTGTTCCGTAAGTATCAGTTCTAACTTCTATAACCTTGACCAGTGCGCGCGATCACTGCATCGAATACTAGTCGAATACGCTGTTCACGTCGTAGACTAACTCCTTCTCTGTCGTAAGAACCGTCTGTTCTTTGTGGCTCTACGCGTACGGAGCCTTTTGCACGGAACGCCCAACACGCGTATTCACATCGATTCCTCTCACATGCCAGATGGTGACGACCTCCCTTTCTATGCACTTATTCCATACCCCACAGCTTGACATCCACGCTTCGAGAGATTCCCGCTACCAGCGTCTGAGCTGGGAGAAGGGTCTTTTAGGGTTGCAGGGGTGAGCATTGTCCAGTGTCCACGAGAAATCGTCCGTTTCACGTGATCGTCACGTGCTTGCCCTGATCGTTCACCTCGTCCCGGGTCGTCCGTCGGTTTTCTTCTCTTCTTTTCTTTCTTCCTCACCTTCACCTTTAAAATACTATGTCTTCCGTCGCTCTACATGGCTTCTGTTCTCGCTTGAATGCGTTCATCCTACTCGCACAGAATCTACCATGGCCCTCTCGTTTGCCTCACTCCATGGTCTCCCTCGTCGGGTTGTCCGTGAGCCTCCTTCTATGGTGGTTCGTGTGCTCTGTTCTCCTACTTTATCCGTCCGCTCTGCCTCCGGACTATATCATACCAAGCACGTACTCTCCGTCGTTCCTTTTCAACGCACGTGGGATATCATCCTTGGCCGTGACTGGTGTGTCGCCGCGGGGGCTGGGGTGCAGTCAGGGGTTCTGCTCGACCCCGCGTGGCTGCCTTCGGATCCTTGCTATCTGTGGTGTGCAGGAAAGAAACGTACGTTGCCCTGTATTCCTCGTGTTCGCTTCTCATCCTTTCTCTCAGTTCCCTTCTTACCTGTTGACTCTCCCTTCGTCGACGATCCATTTTGTGAGTGCGTCCTGGTCCTCTTCTTCTTCACTCTCCTCATCCCCCCAACCCAGACTCTGTTATACTTTCATCTTTGGGTGATCGTCCGGCACCTACCCCTCCGGACGCCGACACTACCGTCGAGTTGAATTCCTCTCAGCGCTCTGGGTCGCTCGATATGAACGGTATTGTTTATTGTTTTTACCGTATACGTCTCTCCTCACTTTGCTTCTTTCCAGGTGCTTCCTCCTCCGTTTGTTCAAGTGTTCCTTGCCCTCGGGGCGCTGTGTCCGACTCTGTCGGCTTATCATCTGTGCCTGGTTCTGCCGGCTCTTCTGCTCTCGCTGTCTCTGACAGTCATCGTGCGTGCGTGTCGTGCGCATCCCTGTGGTCATTGGGGTTGAACCGCTTGTGCTCGTCATGCTCTTTCGCGGACAGCGGCTCTCTGTCCTCCAGCTCGCTGCCCAATTTGCTTTGTTCAGTGGGTGTGGACACTTTGTCCTTGGATCAGCTTGCGTCTCGTCTGCACTCACATGGGGTTATTTTTTCTGAGAGTGAGACGAGCGGACAACTTCGTGACCGGTTAATATCGCACCTCCTTCGTTCTGAGTGTCTTCATGACGGCGCTCTGCCCCCCGGCTGTGAACAAATGCAATCCCTCCTTATTTTTGACAATGACGATCGTCTGCGTTCCGTCCGCATCCAGGTTCTCAAAGCTTTCCCTGCTAAAATGGCCTTGAAGCCTCTTCGCAGTGTGCTTCGTGTCCTTGGTGTGCACTTTGAGCCAACGACAAGCGTGAGCAAATTGCGCAGGTTGTTCGGTAGGCATTTGCGGGAGCTCACCGTCGGTTCTAAACGGCCCGTCGCTCGTCCTCGTCAGGCTCGCCGTGACGAACAGCGGGCTGCTGCTCAGTCTGCTTTTCAATCTTCGGTGTCTGCTTGGCCTCAACCCGTCACAGCGGACACCAAGGATCGGCTTCTGCATGCGTTCCGTGACGCCACCTCCACACATACTCTAAGCTTTTTTACCTGTGCCTACTATGCAGAAAGCAGCCTACTATCCACAGAGCAATTGATGTCTTTGGACGATCTTCCTATTGATGTCTTAGCTTGTCCAAGTCTACCTCCCTCTTCATTTCCTACTTTGCCTGTACTTCAACATATTCCCAACGTACCGTTGGACCCTCGTGGTGTTTTATCTGAATCCAAACAAGTTCGTCTTTGTCGTGCGTGTTATCAGTCCCTGCGGCGTAAGCAATTGCCAGCATGTGCGATAGCTAACAAAATGTATTTAGGTTCGGTTCCTCCGGAATTGACTGACCGCACGCCTATTGAAGAATCCATGATCGCTTTGTGTCGTGCAAAGGCCACCATCTTCCAGCGTCGGGTGACTCTGACGTCGACGTCCATCTGCCAAATATCCAACGCGGTATGAAATGACATGTCATTATTCATCCGCAACATACTGAACATGTGGTTGACTCCCTCCCTCCTCCAACCGCTGATATAGTCAAGCCGGTGTGTATTATTTTCGTCGGCAGCTCTCCGCCATCTCGTGAGTGGCTGGGCTCGAAGGCAAAACCTTTGACGGTCAGTCGCGAACGTGTGTTGCGTGCTCTCAAATGGCTCAAATTGCATAACCCACTTTATAAGGACATTCGTGTCGATCATGATGTTCTAGCGGCGATTCCTCCCGATGGCTTACTCCCTTTTACAATCTACTGTTCCTCCTACGTCTGCGCAAGCCGCTCTTACGTCCCGTTACGATATGATTCCCGGTTTGGCTCAACTTGACCAGGATGTCGACGCTATCGCAGCCACTGATACAGCCCCTACTGTATTCCCTAGCGTTGTCATTACAGACGTTGATGGGTCCGCGCCTTCCAATGAGCTTCGGGCAGCTGCTTTTCGTCATGTCAAGGAAAGAGGTGGTGCGTTCATTGGTCTCCTTCATGATCGTGCTCCTGCTAATGAATTCTTCCATCCTTCCTTGTTCCCCAAAACATTCCCTACCTTGTTTCCTTACGGTACCGGAGGTCTCGAAGACAAGTCTCGTTCGAAGAGCATCACCATCAGACATCAAGTTCGCCACTTCCTCCGCATGACTGATCGCCGGTTTCAAGAGCATCCCTCCTTTCTCTTCATTGTATTCAACATGCTTCAGCGTAGGGAGGTTCTTTTGCGTTCTAGTCTCAAAGTACGCAAATCTGCCTTTCATGCTGTCGCAGAAGAATTCGCACTCATTACTCCCGAAGTATTGCAACGTGTTTGCGATCGCATGTCGTCCGAATCTCCCCCAGATGATGGTATTACCGATGACGAGAAACGCGCTTTGCGTTTAATGAAGGAAGTCAATGTCGTTACTTCTGCTGTTCCTGGATCCTCTTCTGCAAAGCTGAACATGCGTAACCAGTTACGTGCTGCTATGATAGTGCATGGAGTGCTCAGCTTCTACGTTACCATCAACCCCGCCGACGTTCATAATCCGGTTCTTCGTTTCCTCGCCGGTGATCAACTCGATATTGATGATTGGTTGGAGTCTACACAGTCTACTTATTGGTCACAGTCCAATCGTTTTGCGCAAAATCCTTTTGTCGGTGCTTCTTTCTTTGATTTGTTTATGAAGGCATTCATTTCTTGCCTCCTAGGTTATAAAAATCAGGCGGATTTAGTGCCATCGCGAGGGAGGTATCTTGGGTCATGTTAAGTCATATTTTGGGTGTGTCGAAGCCCAGGGCAGAGGTACACTTCATTGCCATATGGTCATTTGGTTACACGGTGCGCTCAATCCAAATGAAATTCAGCAGAGGATCCTCTCTGGGGATCGTGAATTTGCAGACCGGTTGTTGGCTTTTCTGGACGATACTATTGCCACTGAAATTCCTCCTGCGCCTGAGGCGGAACATTCAACAGATGAGAGCAGTCGTTTTGGCTCGGGTAATTCCTGTCGCCATCGCGGGTCTTTTCCGACTTACCTGCTGATGTTCTCTCCGTAGCTCGTCGTTGGGACTTACATCGCTTGGCTACCCTGTGCCAGGCTTCATGTGCATAAACAGACCTGCTTTAAGTACTGTAAGCCCGGAGATCCACAGATTTGTCGGTTTGATTTAGATCCCGCTAATACAAAATTGTGTAGCACTTACGACCTTGAAACAGGTGAACTCTGCCTTCGCTGTCTCGATGGTATGGTGAATAACTTTAACCATACCATTCTTGAAGCTATGCGGTGTAACATGGACATCAAGTTCATTGGATCCGGTGAAGGTGCGAAGGCAATAACATATTACATCACTAATTATATCACGAAAGCGCAGTTACAGCTAAAACCAGAACGTTAGGCCGCATTTTCTCGTACACACATAGAGCGGATCACCAAAAACCTCTGGCCGTTCGGCCAGGCGTGGGCTCGAGCGAATGGGACGCGTCGATGGCTCTGCGGCACAGTGCCGCCATCATCCCGCCAAGTCCGCCTGTGTGTAAATTGATGGCATGTGGACTAACGTTCTGGTTTTAGCTGTAAAAACTCATGTCGCATATGCTGCTTTGGAACTGGCGGTCAGAAGACTTGGTGAATTCAATCCTGAAGATATCTTGCTCGATCCAGCGCGTCCTAACGAGGACAGTTACATGGTTTACGCGAAACATATGCTTCGCCGATGTGCCTATTCGATACTGACCCATCAGGAACTGTCCGGCCAACAGGTCGCTGCATACCTATTGGGTAACGGGGATCAGTACACCCCAGACACGTTTGCAAATCTCTATTGGCCCAATGTTGAACGTTATGTTGACAAGTTATTACCAAGTCCCGAATGTTACATTCGATCGCCAACCACGACAGGACTGGATCGCTTAACATCGTTGATGTCTTACCCACCGTCCCCGTGTCGCCACCGCCTGCCGACTCATTGTCCAAACTATCACCGTCTTCATTGTCCGTGCACATTTCGCTGGACTGCTACCGTCACAGTAACGATCCTCAACACCTCTTGAGGTATGACACCTGGTGGGCTGTACAAAGAGTGCTTCTGCTTGACAACCAATTGGCCTCTCCCAAACTCGTTTGGACTCTGTCGCACGCACGAAGAGGTGCGTAGTACCATGTCTTACTCTTATTCATATATACCTCACACTTTGTTCCAGGCCCTTCATCCCATGACGACTACTCCCTCGACTTGAGTCGGTACACCAGGTTACGGACAGTGAAGCTGGGTGCGAGTGCGGCCATCCACGCTAAGTCCACGATCCGCGAAATGGCTAAGACCATTAAAACATTCCCCCCTTGTATAGAGACGTTAGAGATAATTGTGGACACTTATACGGCTGACCGACAGGATCTACGCACATTTACAAGCCCTCTCGAGTGTTGGCCGAACGTATGGAAGAACATCGCGTTCAAAACCAACATTTGCCACCTCACTATCCTATTCACAGCGTTTGATACATCGGCTGGAAGATCACATTACGGTTTCAAGGAAAACGATTACGTCGTGGGGTTCCTGGCTTACGCAAAGTGCTGTCTGGGGACGTACGGATACAGTGGCTGTAAGTACGGTGTGCATCATCCTCGTCCGGTGAATTGACATAAGACATAGACCACACCTTTGACTTGTGCCACACCCATCGTTACGCGTAGATGCAGCCGCAGCTCCGTGCAAACGTCGACGCGCGTGACGTTCAGTCGCGCATATATACTGGCACAATGACGCGCATGCGTGACGTGACAATCACGGACTCACTGTGTCGGAACGGTAACAAGCAGATGAATCTAACAGTGTATATAGGTGCTACATGTCTTAATGAGATGTTTTATTGGATACTTGCTACATCAAAGAACTCGTATGTGGGATACTTTCATAGATTGAACGTTAGACTTTTGAGGGAGAAATCCTCGTATGCGTGGGAACCTTTGTAGGCAGTCACAAAACCTTGGCGCCCACCTGGTCGCACCTGCCGCAGCAGAGCTTCGGCAGCAGTACCCATCACGATACCCTTTGTGTACCACTAATCCGCCTGCGGTTAGGCCCAGCATTTTGCACTCAGTGGTGTAAGTGCTGAACCGGATCCTATACAGGTCTCGAAACCCCTGCCGCTGATCATCTTGGACCCGACATGCAACAAATCGGTAATTGCTACCCAACTGAGACATCCGCGAATATCGAGCGCAGCTAAGTACCCCTCGAACATTACATGGTCCCCTACCTATTCACTCGAAACGCAAACATGCCCGTACCCATGTAAGTCTTCTCCTTCGATCCAACCGCAGACGCCACGCAAAGCAAACTAACCACCGTGATTTACAGCTTGAATCTACGAGAGACCAGAGGCCTGCTCTCCCTGTCGTCGATTGAAACATTGCACACATTCCAGATGGAATCCGAATTCGCGCGCCTGTTGGTGCAGTACGATATCTTGATGCGAGTGAGGAACACACTCCGTGACCACGGATTGCATTGGAGCAGCCTTCTTAAGGGCTCTGGGTGACTTTGAATGTGTCATAACAGGCAGATTCGTCCTCTATCTCATAGACAGCCTGTCGACAAGGGGTTATGCTTCGATGCAGATACTCACTTCCCACCACGGCTTCGGCCCATTCACTCAACTTTACCTGCTAACTACCGAACACGCACAATGGATCGAACACCTCCCGACGGCGTCCGAATTCCTTGCCGGTACCTACGTGGACGCAGATCGCTTCAGATGCCCTTCCCGCTTGGAGATAGAGCTGGTTCGCAGCATCCACTTTGTTCCTCCTGCCACACTATCCTGCGACACATCTCATGAACCACATAGCAGGGGACCACTTACTCGTCGCCTATCCGCACCTGACATTTGCACGGCAAGGGATTCTCGTCGGGGATGCTACCCTGGGCGCGATACCTGCCGAACTTGCGACCGAATTTGAGGTGGGACCCCGCAACGACCTTTACCATCACAACGGTACATGCGCGTCCAACCACCTGTGCGGTGCGTATAGACGACGTTTCAATGATAATTACTGCGCCGTCATCGGTTTTACGAACGACTCTCGCGTGGAGGCAGCGGTAAATTGGGTACTGGGAGGGCAAAGATGTGGACCTGGGTGCCCATCAGGGTTACGCGTTGTAGAGCTCGAGCCGTTATGACTGCTCCGCTTTCGTTGCCACAGTATTGCTCTTCACTGTAAATACAGAGAGGCTCGTGATAATTGTATTGAACACCAAACTATGTGTAAACCTGGTAGCGGGTCCTGCTGCAAACGCAGCGTTACTTACTTATGTTATAACAGACATTCGGTGACGGCAGTCGCATGCAGCAAGCGCGATACGGTGAGTGGTGAGTGCCATATAGTCACGCCGGAAGAGTTTAATATCGACATCCTAATCGTCATATCATTGACCTAGCTCCCTTCGACGCATGTACCGTGGATTTAATAACGCTGGTATGCACTCCGCTTCGGGAGCTTGCAATATCACTTCACTAGCAATTATCACTTCACTATCGAGCAAGATCGAACTTCTTTATCACGCGCCCGATCGAATCCGTGGGGTTGGCTTGTAGTGAAACAGTAAAGCCGCAGGAGCATACATGAGTAGTCCAGGTGCGACGACACTACAGCGCACCATGTCCCCTTACTAAACATCTTAATGCTTAGTACATCTACTAAGAATATCTTCGTCCACACTCCCACATCCGATCTATCCTTGTGCCATTTCCTTTCCCTCCATGTCTCAGCCTTCTGGTCTCCTAGGATATCGACGTCGGTCTCGCTTGGGCGCAGTATCTACACACTAATCCTTACGGTGCCACAACACTTGCCCTCGGGGCTGTCTTCGCAGTCGGGGAGTCGTCGCTTGCAGTGTCGTGGCGGCCGCAAGGATTGGTGCGTGCGTACGCAAATACCTTGCGCGACACGTGGCTCTTCGTCTTTTCGACGTCCTCGGACATAATCACACAATACTTGTTGCTCTGTGCGTAGCAGTGCACGGTACGCGCCATATATTCGTCGTGTTGCCGCTGTCGCTGCAACGCTATAGTGCAACGCCACGTATGGAGTCGTGTTAGATACCACCCGGTACATATGGTTTTATTCCTACATCTTCCGTCTAGTTACTACTTCAGATCGGGCGATCATGGGGAGGGCAAGTTTATTATGAACACGGTGCGATAGGTGATCGAGGGTACGTCTCACACGTACACTGTTTACTACATGCTACTCACGAGTACTGACTACGTATGCGTGTGCGCCATCTAACCCATAACCTCGCCGATCCAAAACTAGTGCTACGCAACCATCCGACGAACAGGTTAGTACTACAACCCGCCTAGACCAGCATGAATACCGAAGAACGCTGTGATACTACCAGGGAATGATCGTAATTACTCGCATACGCCTTCCTTCCCGGGCTCTCCTTCATGACTCCACATCCTTCACGTCATGCTACAGCAGAGGAGTGATGATGATGGGGGGAATGAAGGGAGAGAGGGTCTACAACGGGATGAGGTATGTAACGAGGGAGAGAGGGAGAATGGGTGACGATGGGGTATATGGACCTAAAGACGAACAACCAAAAAGACCGGGGGAGGGAGGATGGGCGTGTCCATGGAAATCGAGATTCGAGGAGAGAACGAGAATGAGGAGAGCTTGGATGGCGATGGCGGAATGCAATGCGATGCGATGCGATGAGTGGTATTCGCGAGCATGAGGATCCTTGGTAAAGGTGAATGCAAGAAAGACGAAATATTATGGCTAAGGAGCTCAGAACCTCTCGCCTTGACCTTGACTCGCAACAGCAGCATCCCTCATCCGCATCAAACTCCCCACACTGACATTAACCCCCACACAATCCTCCAACCACACACCCCGCTCCTTACACCTCCTCACCAACCGCATCCAAAACTGCAACACCCTTTCACCCCGTTCACGTTCACGAGACTGCTCCCGTCGCATCTGGTCGCTCGTTGGGCTCATATCGCGTATGTATCTCAGTTTCGGGAAGGCCGCGGTCTTGTTGCCCCCAGTCGACGACAAGGATGATGACGAGGAGGTGGAGGAAGAGGGGGACGATGGGGAAGAGGAGTGGGAGGAGGCAGAATCAGCCAAGAAAGACCCCAACTGCTCAAACAGCGTAAAATACGCCTCCCCGCTCAACAAATCGGGATCCTCCTTCAACCTCTTATCGACGCCTCGTACGCCGATGAGCTCGACCTTGGGATGGGCCGCGAGGAGACAGTGTCGGGGCATCCAGTCGGGGGACTGCCAGTGCCACTCTGCGTCTGCGGCGCAGACGAACTCGCGTAGGTTGGGCGTCCACATTGCGAGTTTCTCGCCGATAGTCATATTCGTAGTCCCATCATCGTTGTCGATTGCGGCGGTTGTTTGAGGGTTGTGGTGGTTGTGGTTGTGGTTGTGGTTGTGGTTGTGGAGGAAAGTACGCGCGGAGGGAGGGACGGTGATATACTGTTCCTCCGTCAACTCCGGTCGATGTCCCAGCTCCAGTTGAACAAGCTTCGCGCCATGAGAGCGGAAGAAAGCTGCGAAGCCGGGACCGGTGCGCGTAAAGTCGGGTGAGAGGACGGAGAGGTGGGTGAGAGCGGGCATGGACCATGAGGCGAGGACGGCGAAGGCGTCGTCGTCGAGGGACATGCGGAGGGCGCGAAGGGTGGGGAGGTGGACGGTGTCGTCTTCGTACTCGAGTGAGGTGGGGTCGGAGGGTGTTGATGAGGAAGAGGTGCGTGGGCGGGATGATTGTGCTCTTGAGGCGACGACGGGTAGTACCGCTGTGTGCACGTTCGGTGAACACGACGAGAGCTCCAAGAACTCGAGGTTGGCGGCCAGGTTCGTCCAGAGGGGGATCAAACTCGGTTGGAGTGGAGCATCGCTGTAACACGTCCAGCTGAGTCTCCTAATTTTGGGCTGCGCGACGAGTTTCAGGATTGCTTCGGACGAGCAGCGGTTGTCGTAGAGACTACGCTGGATGGAGTGGTGGTCGGAGTAGATGCACAGGCTGGGTGCGTTCTCGAGGATGGAGCGGAGGTCAGCGGGGGCGCAGAGTTCGAGGACGGGTGTCTCGATGTGGAGACGGCGGATGTAGGAGCCGTAGGAGAGGCCTACCTTTGGGTTTTGCAATGACTGAAGGATGAGAATGTGTGCGAGTAACTTGGCCTGTACGGCGTTACTTATCCATACGAACTCGTAGAGATACTCCTTGGCGTATGCGTTCCACTGGCGTGAGACCAGAGAGCAGGCTCGCTTGTCCATCATGGCGGCTTGGTAGGTGCTAAGGAGACTCGATGAGTCTTCGAGGAAGGAGAGCTCGTGCGTTGTGTCGAGCGGGTCGTGACGGGTGAGGCAGGCGTGTTTGATGACGATGCCCCAGAGCTCCATGGGGAGGTAGGGGACGTCGGGTGAGCGTAGCTGGCCATTGACGGGTGGTTTGGCGTGTGCTTTCCTATAGAGTATTACAAGTTGAATCAGTATCTGAACTTGCACAGCGTGCTGAGATCTCATTGTACGACGTGGGTCAGGTCGCGGAGAACATTGCATGACAGCTTGCACGCCGTCGGTGCTGTACACTGTGGACATGAGACGCATCACGTCAGTCTTGACGTCTCATAATCGACGACAAGTACGAGCTGCAAGTCATGAAAGAACGGGCCAGCTCGAAGTAGAAGTGAAAGTGTAAAGCTGCGGTGTTAGATCGAGTCTACCACTTCGCGTCCAGTACTCCATAATACAATCCTCTTTTGACTCGCACCAAAGGAGCCAGGCACAGAGAAACAGAAAAGCTCACCTAGCCAACTTGAGAGAAGAAAACGTCCTGGAGACGACCTTTCGCAGAGTCGCCACGCGTTCGCCTGCGGAGGTCGCACTGGCCGTTGTGGCGCTGGGCGTGGGAGATGACCGATGGAATGGAGACATCGCGCGAGGAGGCGTCGGGTCGCTGTGGTTGGGTGTGTGGATCCGAGGGATGTCGCTGTTGCGGTCGAGGAGGAGGTTGAAGAGAAGGAGTCTCATGGGAAGTGGAGGAACTTGACCCTGAGGCCTGAGGCCTGAGGCCTGAGCGCGCGCTTGAAAGCAGGTCACTCCCTGTCTCCCTGTTGCAATACGAGTCTCTTAAAATCAAACTCCAGCTTGCATCACATGTACAAGAATACCAGAAGCTCCAGATCGAGCTCTCTAACGTGAGCAACGCACGACAGAAGCCTGGATGCACAGCTGCAGGAGAACGAGCTTGTGAAGAAGGTACGCTCACCAAAACAGTGATTGACCATGAGAATTCATACATATTATATTTCGACTACGCCACACAGGAATTCGCCTCTCTCTCGCCGAGCAACACTGTCTCCAAACTCATCGGACCCGTACTCGTACTCCAAGACCAGGCTGAGGCAAAGTCTAACGTCGATACACGACTGAACTTTATCGAAGCTTTATCAAGGGCGATATGTGCGTCTCACTCTTCCGTATACCCTATGAGCTAAGTGAACGCGATCGTGCTACAGTAAACGCGTAGAGGCGCAACCGAAAGACCTGGGTGATAAGTCAGAGAAGAAGAAGCTCGAAGTGTGTTCCTTCCACGTCCTTTGCGTACTAAGGAAGTCATTGATATGCTTTGATAGATCGTGGAGGCTCAGACGTCAATACAGCAATTACAGTGACAGAGTCTCAGACTCCTTTTCCGGATTCCATCATAGGGATCACGGTGAGTTCAAGAAAACTGGATATACGACTTGCTGCGTGTTCGAGGGTCATGGCATATGTATGTATCCCGTGCGCCTTTAAGCTTTATTACTCAAACCCAGGATACTAGTGTTAGGATGAACTCTATGCAGGTGATAGACGGTCTTTGAACAGGCTTTCACGAGACGGTCAAGGACCAAATACCCTCCGAAGCAATCCATCATACCGCCATTTCCAATCTGTCCACTGCCGAACTGCCAGACAGGTCAACGTTTGCGATAACCGCGAAGGCTCTTGAAGATGTCGCCGGCCCAGGTCCTCGACAAGAACTACCTCTCCATCACTCTCCTAGTCACTGTCGGCTACCCGCTGCTTGGTTTTGCGATAGCATGGACTTTCCAGGTGGGTCTGTCTGCGTGTCAATACACTGAGTATATGCGTTAATGACTTACTCAATGACATTATTGATACTGTAGTTTGACAAGATAACGGACTTTACTGGCGGTAAGGTTCAGTGGATACGTTCCATGTATGCGGTAACTGACACGCACATAGGATCCAACTTCTTTATATTAGGTACGCGTGTCACGCCCAGCCCGACCAAAACAGAGGTGCTGAACTACGACTCGACAGCTCTCATGACGCTCTTAA
Source organism: Irpex sp. Y119-03 (assembly GCA_037042295.1). Taxonomy (NCBI): domain Eukaryota; kingdom Fungi; phylum Basidiomycota; class Agaricomycetes; order Polyporales; family Irpicaceae; genus Irpex; species Irpex sp. Y119-03. The sequence goes on along the minus strand of JAXQKB010000175.1, from coordinate 5,515 downwards.
TGGGAAGCACCTACCACGCGCATAACATCGTCGCCAGCGTCCTCGTTATGGTCTGGGCTACTCGACTTGCAGGTCAGTGATGGTCATACCATCGTTTTAGTAGATTATAGTAAGTCATACTCATGCTACGCACAGGTTTCCTCCTCTTTCGAGTTCTCAAGACTGGAAGTGACGCGCGTTTTGACGATATCCGGTCGCACTTTTTCAAGCTCATGGGTACGTGTGCTTTTGATTCGCCCTACCTGCAATCATGTCTGACTATCGTTGATTGTTTAAATATCAGGTTTCTGGATCGGTCAGTGATGTGTTATTCTTCATCACGTCCTCCCTGTTCATAACGAACTTACTCCTTCGCAGGCCAAATAGTATGGGTACGACTTTCTCGCTGCACCATCCATCATGCCGCACATATTACTCACTACGTATCGTAGGTCTGGACCGTATCATTACCTCTCATCATCCTCAACTCCCCCGCCGTCTCCGACCTCGCCACCGGCGGAACGAATCCCAAATTCGGCATCGCCCGTGATATCGTCAGTATTGTTCTATGGGCTATCGGGTGGGCGATCGAGAGTTTGGCTGACGTCCAGAAGGTATCTGCAGATTTATCCGGTCGATGTGGGACCTCGCTGATGAATAGGACGGAGTAGTATCGATACAAGTCATCTGAACCTAATCCTCCGAAAGACGAGCCTATACGGGTGGGCGTGTGGAAGTGGTCGAGAAACCCGCCTTATTTTGGAGAGTGCGTTCCCCTTCCTATATTTCCACACCACCTGGGAACGTTGCTGACTATTGAGTCGATGTGTTTCGTGATGGGCTTGCAGGATGCTCTGCTGGTGGGGAATATAATCTTGTGCCTCTCGCCTACTACAAATGGTGGCGTACCCGGCCTCCCGGGTGATGTCAAAGCAGCCCAGCGCGGTTCTGTCATCTCGCCCATTTTCACGGTTCTGTGAGTTTTAGTACTCTCTACGCCTACACCTGTCTCTTTTCCGTAGACAGTAACTCATCAATATCTCATATCGCAATAGACTTCTCATGTTCGCCTCGGGCATGCTAACAGCCGAGAAACCAACAGCCAAGAAGTTCTTCCTCATGTCCCAGCCCACATCCACTTCCTCTTCGCCACATCCCACCGATGATGACGCAGAATGCCCCGCCGCGTGGTCCAAGTACCATCAATACCTCGCCTCGACTTCAATACTCGTCCCTATCCCTCCTGCGCTGTACAGACCTCTCCCAGAGTGGGTGAAGAAGACTGCGCTGCTTGACTTTCCGATGTACCGGTTTGATGAGGGGAAGGATGGGAGGGATGCGTTAGATGAGAGGAGACGGCATGAGTAGATGTAGTCAGGTTTTACCGCGGGGCAAGTTGTTATAGCGTCGTTCTCCGGATTTAAAGGCTGATTGTGATATGTAATGCGCAGGAACTTGATTATAACCCGTTGAGAAATACAAAACCAGACTTGAAAGCCATTCTACGTAACGTAAACCGTCACTTTTATGTTCTACTATCCGAGGATATCCTACACCATACTCTCGTCCGTCCATCCATTCTTAAGCTTTCCTTCTTGACTCTCATACACCCTACCCTCCAGCTATCGAGCTAACTTCTATGGTAACTACTCTAAACGAACTCCTCGGCCCTGATGGTTTCATCATAGTAGCCACCATCGAGCCACGATCCCTTCACGGCCTCTCCGTCGTCCGACTCGAACAAGAACTTCGACGTGCCAGTGTTGCTGTTGGGCGTGTTAAAGAAGTAGTCGCTGCGAGACTGTGATACCCCAGTAGGCGTTTTCAAGGCGGCGTCGTCGAGCACCGTGACCGGCGTGCGGCACTCCTCCTCTTGCCAGCTCAGGTTCGAATACGCAAGCTTGGTAGGTGTGGTAGGTGTTGAGACCTCCGAGTCGAACGTCAAAAATCCCTCCACCTCTTCCTCCTCCCTCTCGTCCTCCTCACCCTCAAACTCGATGGAGCAGTCAAAGGTATTGTCGGTAGCGTCGAGAGGTACGACGTCGATCTGCATAGCATCCATCCACTCATCGTCGTCTTCCTCGCCCTCTACAGCCTGCTGGGTGATGGCCAGCTTCCTCAAACACTCAGCCTCGAGCTCCTCATCGTCTTCGTCGTCAGTGAACAACATCATAATGTCGTCGTCGTCCTCATCCTCGTTGTCTTCAGCGGCAGCGGGGGGAGGATCATCGGCACGTGCCTCCGCGTTCTCCTTCATGCGTTGCTGCATCTCTCGGTAGTGGTGGAAGCGAAGGACGCGTCGAAGCTTGTTACGCGTCTCGTCGGCTCGTTTGCTCGATATCTTTTTGGTGATGCCCCCGTTGTTGTTGGGGATGATGGGTGCGACTAGACGAGATCGTCTGTTGTACCTGAGAGCGACGGTGAGGAGGTCGGAGGTGTTGAAGAAGGTTTGGAGGTGGGCGGAGAGGGATGGGCCGGTGGAACTGTCGACGGTGAGGGACATGACGACGACGGTGCGAATGAAGTTGTTGACGGTGTGTGTGATAAACAGGTTCGCTCCAAGTCGAACGTCGCCGACACGAGCTCGAGGGTTAGTCGCGTGGTGGTGGTCGCGGTTGGATGGAGGAAGTCAACGACCAGCTTGTGATCGAACAAGTCGAACATATCGCCTCGTGTCTGCATCCATCAAGCCGTCCCGGCTTGCTGGTACCTTCCCCTTTGGGAGGAGGAGTTTGAAGACAACTTCCCGATTGGGGATTTGTTTGTGTGTGATGTGATGTTTGGTGAGCACATGATGATTTCAACCAGGTGCACGGACCAGTAGGGCATCTTACGACGGGAATGGCGACATCTCTGGTATACCCATATCCGGTCTACGACTGCGTGAGGTCCCCGGGTACGTCGATCACACTGCTAACCTGCTCATACCTCAGGCCTCTAACGTTACTAGGTATGGTCGATCACTAGGTATGGTCACTAACGGTACCTGCTTCATCGCTGACTGGGATACTGTGAGCCTAGTGCTAATTAAATCTAACATAGGCCCAGCTGCATCGTTAACGGGGAAAAGGGTGTATTCGACAGTACAAGTATCTGGATATGGTGGGTATGACACTGAGCACCGTCATCACAAGTTGAGCGTTGAACACCAAGTGCTGATAGGTCGAATATAGAGTCACCGTCGCCTTGAGAGAAGGGGGATAGACCATTTTCTGGCCTCTCTCGCGCCCGGAAATTCGAAGTCTCTAGCTGCCTCACCTGGCACACGGCCTTTCGCACGTCACCCGTTCTCTGCACCTCACCACACTGCATCGCCTCGGAACACGACTCCATCGCTATTCTGAAAAGCCGCTCGTGCAAAGAAAAGTCAGCATACCGCCTTGAAGTACGAAGCAAATAGTTCGGACTGACTAACAGGCTTCTGCAGTCCAGGTATGATGTATCCGAGTCGATGTTTCCCAAACTCATCTCGCACGAAACACCTCCCTAGACGAGAGCTACAGTACCTATTTACCCCTGCCATCCCGGTTTCACCATCGTCACGCATGCTCGAAAAAAGGTACAAATTTAGAACGACCTCCGCCCTGCCAGTATTACCTATAGGAAGGGGATATCTGGATGGCAAGTGACTTCGACGTTACGCGTCAGACGCTATACCATAACGTCCCCTTTCAGATCTAGACGAACGAAACAAAGGTGGACGAGCACCGGCTTGTTCTGCGTCTTTTGGAGATCGACCTATAGGTGAGCAACAGAATATCGTGTGATTGAAATTGAGTGGATGGGTACCTTCAAAGTTCTTGTTGACAGCTAGACCGTCGTACGGGCTGCCGGCAGGTGAACGTAGGTGTGTAGGAACTGTACTCCGGATCATGGATGAGACGTACCTGGGCAAGCTATGCGTGCGTGAAGTCAGAAGCCCAAGGTCTCTGGCTTTTACACAATCTTACACCCCCATCCCGTCTGTACAGGCGGCCACTCAAAGAACCTGGCCTGCGACGAAACACGATGAATACGAATACGTGACAGTGAATCAATTAATCACCGCTCGTGAGTATAGCGACCTGATGTCGGGCTCGAGGGATGTGGGACTCGGGACTCGGAAGGGCTGATCCACGCACGTCGCACGAGGGAAGACCCGGACGTTTGTAAGTGCGCTCGAGGGATGTGGCATATGCACCAGACGTTTCGAGAGTTGAAGTATGCGATGGTCAATCAAGTAGGCGGAAGACACAAAGATCCATGTAGGGCATACCTCATGTGATCAGCTGTGAGATGTGTATTGTGTATTGTGTATTGCGGAGGGTAGGTGCTATACATAAGTACGTGTCATCTCGCCGTACTCCGAGTCGTCCGTGAATCGATATCCAATATCCAATATTCAATATAGTACCGCTCAGTGCTCTTGATCTTGTAACTTCTTGAATTACGTTTGGCCTCACATAAGTTATGCATGTGGCTTCGGATGTGATATTAATATTAATATTAGTGGTCTCACGCACCAAGCCAGAGATTCACCGCACCATGCATATGGCCGGCGTCGTGCAGATTGTAAGTACATACAGACGTTCGGGTAGGATGGAGCGTCGGCGGTGTTGCCAGTGCTGTTCACATTTACAAGCAGTGCGTGATCGTAAGGTCCATGGTCACAGCACAGAGGAGAGGAAACACGATCACAGCACAGCACAGCGCGTTTGAGATTCGGGGACGATTTGATCTGATCAGTGATGTCCCGCCCAGCCGTCTCTCTTCTATAAACCACCACTAGTACTCCTCTCTTCTCTTCTATAAACCACCATCCTGCTGCAATTGCAAGTTCTCCTTGCTTACATCCACATCCACACTCACGTTCTCTCTACGGACGACTTAGGCCTGGAATTTGGACGACAACTTGGAGGACGACTACAAACCTCGCCAGTCTCGCCAGTCTCGCAACTCGCAAGCCTCGCAAGCTCGCCACCACCTCACAACCTCGCTCGCTCGCTCGCTCGCCATGGTCCGCCACCCCAACCGCGCCCTCAAACCGCTCTACCGCGCCATCAAAACCGCCGCCCGCCCGCCCTCCTCCCTCCCCTCTCTCTCCTCCTCCCTGCCTGTATATTCAGGAAAGGGAGGAAGCTATTCAGGCAAAGGTGGAAGTGGCAGAAATGCATATGCACCGCAAGCGGGAGAGACGCCGGTGGTGGTGCTGAGGGTGCAGATTGTTAGCTGTAGGGAGGTGTTGGCGAAGGATAGGGGGGGGGTGTGAGTGATCCGTGAGTGCTTTGTTTATGTCTGTCGTGTCTGTCGTTCTCAACAACCCGAGCCATACCTTCATACCCTTTTATCACATTCACGCTCACTCATACGATACTAACAAACAACCCACCAATAGCTTCGTAGTCGTCTCAGTCCTCCGCGACCGCTACCGCACCCCCGCGCTCAAAAAAACCGTGAACCCGACGTGGGCCGCGAAAGACTATGTCCCGTGTTGCCTCAACACTGCCAGGTGAGCTTGTGGTCGATTCCACTCCTCAGACCCCAGTATTCAGATCCT